>JAJPUD010003780.1:139723-228685 GCA_023553655.1 Myrmecobius fasciatus
AGTATCTTTTGGCTAATTTTTTTACTTCTTTTTACCCAGGGCAGTTGGGAAACCATTGAATGCCACCACAAATACACTGTAGCCACTGTCTACTTGCAAGCACCCCATTCATAGAAATACAAAAGAAATATGTATTTTAGGAAAACAAAAAAGAGGGAAAATATATGAATGAAAAACCATTTGTCTTTATGATATCCCAATATAAATCTCCAGGGTCAATAATATTCCCAAATATTTAAAAAGTTATTCCATCTGAGGTCTTCTACTTTTTCCACTGTAGTGAAGTAGTCTGAGAGTCTCCTATCTTCTGCCATTCTCTTAATGACCTACATTTAATGTGGTTGCAGTTGTTGAGTCCTTTCAGTCATGTCTCATTCTCCATGATCCCATTTGGGTTTTCTTAGCAAAGATACTAGAATGTTTGTCATTTCCTTCTCCAGTTCATTTAACAGATGAGGAACTGAGTCAAATAGAGTTAAGTGACTTGCCCAGATAACAAATATGTGAAAATAGATTTGAATTCAGGTCCTCCTAACTCAGGCCCAGGGCTCTGTCCACTATTTACCCAGCTGCTCTCAGCTATTTCCATTCAATAGCTTCAAGTGTTGCTTTCTGCTTATAAGCTCTTAGCCTCTTGCCTTAATAGAAGTCTTTCAGTTATCATACTTGACTAATCACTCTCACCCCTATCTTTAACCAGTTGATAATTCCTGTCGGTTCTACCTCTGTAACATCTCTTTTATATACCCCCTTCCATTCCATAACATGCCATTATCTTGGTTCAGGGCCCTCATCACTAACTATTGAAAAAACAGTGGAAACTCACTTCTCATAGGTACTTGTTGTTAATTGATTCCAGAAGGCACAAGTGGTGAAAACAAGTGGTATTAAACAATTTTCCCATAATAATTATATCTCCATTCCACAGCCTAATCATCCCTCCCTACCCTATTCCCCAAAGGGGCAAGTGGGACTTCCAGCTGCAGAGAAACAAGCCATTACAGCCCAGCCAGGCTTCTTCCTTCTTGACCTAACTCACATTCTAAGAGAAACTAAGACCTTTATACTCTCCCCTACCCTCCTACTCTGTCCAAGCTTGGGGAGAATGGAAGTGGGAGAATACCTGGATGTGAAGATGGAAGTTATGATCCTTTGCCCACTACTGACCAGGGCTCAGTTCTGAACCACCAGGAGTCTCGAGTCCTCTACTACCTCTACCACCATCATCTCTACTGCCACTACCTCCTCTATCTGAGCTCCAGCTACTGCTTGCTCATGGCACCATAATTGTCTCTGCTCCTGCTGTTTCTCCTCCTGTTGAGCACCTGGCCATTCAGTGTGCCTTCTAGTACTACTGCTTGGGAGCTGGAGACTATACATCACAGTCACATCATCCTGCAGACACTTCCCTGCAACCTGCC
This sequence comes from Myrmecobius fasciatus, assembly GCA_023553655.1. NCBI lineage: Eukaryota > Metazoa > Chordata > Mammalia > Dasyuromorphia > Myrmecobiidae > Myrmecobius > Myrmecobius fasciatus. Next base: position 141,145 of record JAJPUD010003780.1, read on the forward strand.
TAGGCACTTGCACAACTTCACCATCATGGACTCCAACCTGACAGTGCTGGACAGCATTACCCTTGCAGGGAAGGAGCTGTCCATGCTGGAGGATTACTCAGTCTCAGTCAAGGCTGAGTTGAATTGGGAAAAGAAACTTATTTAGGGTTGAATCAGAGTCAATTAGGGTCAGTAGTATGGTTAGGTTTAGGGTTAGGGTTACAGTTGGATCCTTAATGTTGTGTTAAGGTTAGAGTTTTTGGAAAATTTTAACAGGTTTAGAGTACTTGAATTAGAGTTAGAGGTTAAATTGAATTCTGAGGTAAATAGGATTAAGGTTAGAATTAGTTATAGAATTGAATTTAGAGTTAGGGTTATAGTTGGATTGTTAAGGTAGTACTAGAGTTGGAGGAATAAAGTAAAGTTAGGGATAGAATTTAGGCTTATTTTAAGAGTTAGGCTTACTTGAAAGGGATTTTGAAAATCAAATAAGAGAGATAGAGGAAAATTTGGGAAGAGACTTGAGAGTAGTACCAAAGGAAATACAAAAAGAGAATACCTTAAAAAGCAAAATTGGTCAAATGGGAAAGGACATACAAAAGTTCACCAAGGAAAACAATTCCTTGAAAATTAGAATAGAGCAATTGTAAGATAATGGCTTTATGAGAAATAAAGAAACAATAGAATGAATAGAATGGAAAAATAGAAAACAACATGAAATATTGCACCGGAAAAACAACTACCTGGAAAATAGAGTCAAAAGAAATAATTTAAAATGTATTGGTCTGCTTAAAAACCATGATCAAATAAAAGAGCCTAGGCATCATCTTTCAAGAAATTATCAAGAAAAATTGTCCTGATATTCTAGAACCAAAAGGTAAAATAGAAAATGAAATAATATCACTGATCACCTCCTGAAAGAGATCACAAAATGAAAACTTCCAGGTTAAGGAGAAATAATGCAAGCATCTAGGCTTACCTGTGGAAGATTTGTATCTTGAGTCAGAGTATGAGTTGGATTAGAAAGTGAAATCTGAAGCACTTTTGGAGTCTGAGAGCCAGTTAGGATCAGCATCAGGATTAGGATTAAGTTTAGGGTTAGGATTGCAGTTGGTCTCTTAAAATTGTGTTAGGCTTAAACTTTAAAGTAAATATTAGCATTAGGCTTAGAGTAGTTGAATTAGAGTCAGAGCAGGAAGTTAGAGTTAGTTTTAGGATTACTTTAAGATTTGGGGTTAGGCTTATAGTGTTAAACTATTTATTAGGGTTAGAGTTTATCATAAATATTAGTATTGGGATTGTAGCAGGTGAATTAGAGTCAGAGGCTGAGTCAGTCTGAAGCAATTACAATTAGAGTTAGGATTAAATTTAGAATTAGGGTTAGAGTCAGGAAGCAGGAGACATGCATCTAGGGTTTGATTTAGGGTTAGAATCAACAGGCATTTAGGATTAGGGTCCGAGTTAGAGTCAGGAATCAGTAGTCCAGAAGCTAGAGACACATATTTAGGATTAGGGTTAGAAATAGAGTGTGGGTTAGGGTTAAGGTTAGAATAGGGAGTGGAAAGGCAGGTTAGGGTCAGAAGACATGCATTTATGGAGTTGGGAGGTATATCTTTAGGGTTAGATTTAGGTTTCAGATTAAAGCGGGGAGGCATTTAGGACAAGGGTTAGAGTTAGGATTGGGTTAAGGTTAGAGAAGGGAGAAGAGAGGATAGACTTAGCCTACAGTTAGATTTAGATTTAGATTTAGGGTTAGGAGCAGGAGGCAAGAGATATCCATTTAGGATTAGAGGATTATGGATAGGAGTAGGGTTATGATTAGGTTTAGAGTTACAGGGTGGGGAGGCATATAGGGTTCAGGTTAGGGATAGGGCTAGAGTTTAGGGTGGGCTAGAGTTTTAGGGTTAGACTAGGAGTTAGATTTACCTGAGGATGGTTCAAGTTTGAATCAGAGGTGGAGGTAGATTAGAATTTGGAGTCTGAGACTCATGAAAGGTCTGAGTTTGAGGCAATTAATGTCAGTTTTAGGATTTAGGTTAGATTAAGGATTAGGATTACAATTGGGTTGAGGTTAGGGTTAGAGTTAGTCTGAGAGTTACATTTGGGTTTAGGATTAGAATTGAAGTATTAAGGTAATTCTAGAGTTAGAATTTATGGTCAATATTAGCTTTAGGATTAGAGTATTAATTAATTTAAGTCAGAAGGAGAATCAGAGTCTGAGGCAATTAGGGTTAGGGTTAGTATTAGAATTAGAGAGTGTTAAGGTAGTATTGGGATAGAGTTTAGGGTTAATATTAGCATTACATTTAGTTAAGGTAGGATTAGTAGAAGAGTTTCCATTTAATATTAGTGTTACATTTAGAGTATGAAGTAGATTCATAAGCACATTCACAGTATGAGGTGATGGTTACAGTTAAGTTTAGGGTTACAGTAGGAGGGTTAAAGAATTGATAAAATTATTGTTTAGAGTTAGACCAATTGTTACCCGAATTCTAACTGCCAAAACTCTTGACTCTCCTTTTGATTTAATTCACCTACTCTAATCCTAAATCTAATATTTACCATAATTTCTAAACCTAATACTACCTTAACACTACAAATCTTATCTAACCTCTAATATTCTATAAGTCACTGTAACCCTAATTCTATTTGCCTCAGACTCTGACTTCACTTCTAATCTTAACACTAAACTCTAACCCTAACCCTACATCAGACCAGTTGTTACCTTAAACCTGCAACTTGCCCTAAACTTACCACTGACCTAATTGACTTCAACTCTGACTTGAATTGTTTCTCAACTCTAACACTTGTAAGGTAACCCTAAAAAATTACCCTGTCACTTCCTTAACCCTCCTATTCAAGCCCTTAAATTTAACACTAAAGCTAATCCTACTTACCTCAGATTCTGAATTTCCCTCTAAAACTAATTCTCCTCTTCTAAACATAAGGCAAATATTAAGCTTAAACTTTACCCCTAATAACTACCTTAACATTCCTACTCTAAACCAAACCCTAACCCTAAATCTAATACCACCTTAACACTACTACTCTAAATTTAAACTTAATCTTAACCATAATCTTAACCTTAAACTTAATTCCAACCCTAATTGCCTCAGACTCCCCAGCCCTAAATCCTAAAATTCTAGATTTCAAAATGTACTATAATCTAGCCCAACTCCCTGTATGTAGGAAAATTAAAGATTAAATTTATTAAATTAATTCTCTAAGGACACATAGGTAATAAGAGGCACAGACAAGATCCAAACCCAGGCCTTCTGACTCTAAATCCATCATCTAAATCTTCCAGCAATGCATCTGGCTCTAGTAAAACAGCAGAAGACCAGGGATATCCATCCTGTCCCTTTGCCCCTACTCTGTCATCCCCTACACACAAAAGAGATTTGGCTTGGAACAAGGCCATGATATAATTTCATGATTGTCTCCATCATAAATTTCAGATTCCGAAATTGTGACCAAAGTCCTGATGTTCTGCACCTCCAAAGATCAAGGTATGTCTCTACTCCAGGGAATGCTCCCTAATTGTCTAAGGCAAGAAGAACGTCCTAATTAATTCAGTTTCATCGTTGTATGGAATTACTTGACTCTCTTAAGACTATTAGTGATTTTTCACAAGCTAAGTGAAAGCCATATAATACATGTAGTCTCAGACTGATAACACTCCACTAAATCAGCTCAAGTAGAGGAATGGAAGAGAAAATACTGGATAAATATGGATGATTCTTGCCATTGAAATAAGATAACCAAAATTAGTAAAGTATGACCCAAATATTTGGTCATCAACTCTGTGAGAATAAGTATTGCAGTCTAGAGAGATAATATATAATAATTCGGCTACAGTGGTTTTGAAAAACTGGGATCAGCAGATTTCTGCAACTTTAATAGAATGTATAAGCAACTAAAAATTCAGGGAAGCCTTCACTTCATTACCTCAGCACTCATGTCCTGACCTTGTGGTTTCACTTTGTTAAGGGGAGAAGGGGGGAGGGAAAATCTTTTATGGGTTGTTTTTTTATTCCAGAATAACTGGAATTAACATTTTTTCACCCAACGGTATGAGTTCATGCCTAAGTAGTTTGCAAATAGTATTTCAGCTTTCACCTTTCTAGAATAATGTTATGGAACTAAATTAATTGCCATCTACATAGGATGCAATTCCATTCTCAGCAAGATAAATTGGATTTCTAAACTGTTATTTCCATTGTGTTATCTCTCTGTATCAGAAAAGTTGCCCCAATGTGCACAGCAGTGGGACTACTTATTTATACAGTAAGACAGGATTTTATGCTGAATTCATCATCTTATTGTTCCCAGAGAAGACCGGAGGACCAAAGTAAATCTCAAATATAATTGTAGACTGCCATCTATTGGAAGGGGATTATTAGGAAGCAATCCTTCCAATGTCAGCTGTAACATGCAAGAGTGGAAGGAAAGATACCATTTCGTTGGAGGAATGGATGTCACTGTGAGTAATCTAGTTTGTCACTATAGATTTATGTGCATATGAGTGTGTGTGTGACTGACATTTTTAAGCCCTATCCTTCACTCCAATTTAATAACTGATTCAGAATATACACTGCCATCAACAGCAACAAAGTGCAGATGAATTTCATACTGCAAACAATACATTTCTATTCCAGAATTTGAATTTGTGATCAATTCCAACATTTAGCACAGTGCCTAGCACATGGTAGGTACTTAATAAATGTTTACTAACTGTTTATTGATCATTAGAAATAGCATTAACTAGAATTTAAGAATATTAGGAATACTTTGAAGTATCAAGCTACATCAATTGACACAGAAAATAGAGATAGGATGAAATTTTTTATTTCAGAGTAAAATTGTAATTAATTTTTGTATTAGTTTACATACTTGGTCCTTCTAAAGTTTTTACTGAAGTTCATCATTAAGTATGAAGAAATATTTAAGTTAAAGTAATAGGACAAAACAGATTGTAAACAAGATTTTTGAAAGAATATTCAGACTACTCAATAGATCAAACTGCACTCAAATAATCTTTAGGTTCTTTAGAAAATAAACAATTAACACATTTATTGCCATTCCTTTTTTTATTAGGTTATAGAAAGTCCCCAAAGGATATTGACCAGGAGTCATATTGATAAGTCTTTTGAAAGGAAAAACATTTAATGGCATTTTAAAAGTCTAAAATTCTAACAGTTTTCCCCATAATTGTTCCAAAAGAGTGAAATTTCTCTGAATTTGAAATAAATCTGTAAGGTTGCAGGGAGCTAGTTGGTTTGGTTCAATTTTGTTTGTCAGAGACCAGAGAAAGAGAAAAGAGTAAGCTCCAGCTTTTATGTGGGGAGATGGGAAACAGGACAAGAAAAAAGATATCCATTAAGTCATTCAAAACTTCAATTCAGAAGAATATCTATGGTTATCATCTGACAAACTTTGCATAATTGCCAAGAACTGTCAGCATGTTTGTTTATTTGTTTTTCTCCATCAGTGCAGATTACACCTCCACACCTTAGTACACGGTCTTTGAGAGTTACTGTGATTGAAGAAATTCATCACTCTATGTTTACTCTTCTGGTAGTATGCCTCTCTGAATTTAGCCATATTGGAAGCCTTTATAATTCGCTAGAACCTGACATTATTTATGTTTCATTCATATCTTCCTTTGAAGAATAATCCTGGGTCATCTCCATTCCATAACAATAATGAGGCATTGGGGAAAAGGAAAAATGAAATTTTCATAAATGGAATTTATCAAAACTATAAAGAAAAGCTTTTGTTCATATTTTATGTAATTTCATCTTAATTTTTAGAAAATGCTTTGTTTTGTGGTTTAAAAATTTTGCTAATCATTCTCTTTATTGAATTCCTTCAAACTCAGTTAGTCAATAAGCATTTATTAAGCCCCAGCTATGAATCAGGCATCAGGCTAAGTGCTAGGACTACAAAAACAGTTAAAAGACAATCTCTCCTTTAACAGAGTAGCTCTTTAATTCTAATTTTTCTAAACTATCAAAATCAAATGAAAACTGTTTTTAAAAAAATAAATGTCATCTGAATAAAACATAGCACGATATTGACATTATGAAGTAATTGGATAATGGACCAAAAGCAATATAATTTTAGAATAGAGAGGGACCTCACAAGATTATCTATTCAAATGTCCTCATTTTACAAATGGGAGAACTAAGAGTTAGACAACAGAACTTATTTTAGTCAAGGTTGCAAGAGTGGCTCACAGTAGAACTAGAAATAGTATCCATCTCCTAACTTTCAGGTAAGAGCTCTTTCCACTATAAAACTTTACACTGAAATAGCAACTTGACTCTATTCCATATTGTCTCAGAAAGAAACATAGTCCAAGAAAGAGGCTTTGGTCATATAAGTGAAAGAAAAAGTCAAAGTCAAAAGAAGTTAGGGGGCAGCTAGTTGACACAGTGGATAGAGGACCTCCTGAAATCAGGAGGACCTAAGTTAAAATTTGTCTTCAGACATTTAACACTAGCTGTGTAGCCCTGGAAAGGTCACTTAACCCCAATTGCCTTGCCAAAAACAAAAAGAAATTGAGCAAATTGGGCTCTTAATAGACTAAGCATCCTGTCCCTGTCTGCCTTGGGGAGAATGATATACAGGCAGTCTATATCCTATACAGAAAACTTCCTCAGACTTTTACAATAATATAGGGTCAAAAATGCAATCAATTACATGCATACATGGATGTATGCATCTGATTACAAGATAAGGAAAGCCAAAGAAGTAGAAACATGACCACCTAGAAGCAAATGTTAACGGGTCAAATTCACCAATTGAAAAGGAAGCAAATGTATTAAAATATAAAACAGCAAAATTTGTGACTGGCATCAAAGGAATCCAACAAGAGGTATTGCAGACCCACCAATAAGGAAAATGAGAGCCAGAGTATCTATACCCAGAAAACCAGTACCTGGAGATACAAAGAGAAACAAGGCTAGAAGCCAGTTGTTAGGGAAGAGAGACTCCAAGGTCAGAGTAGGACCACTAGTAAGACTGATTTAATGTAATATTACAGTACTATGCCATCCCTTCTGAGCTTCTTTCTTGTTTCCTCATAAGAACTCACCTAGATCCAACATGCTTTATTTTGGCATAGTCTTCACCCATTGGAAACAGCTCCTTGGATCAAGGAATTATATGTCACTCCATCTTCATGTAATCGTTGTTTGTCCTTTGTTCTCGAAAAACACCAATGACATTAAGAAGGTCATGTTTTGATTTGCAAGTAAATTTAAATAAGGCAAAGCTATACAAATTTATCATCCTCACTTTCTTCTCCAGAGTCATCTGAGTCCAGTGGCAAGACATACATAGATCAGAATGACTAGACATGGCCCCAGATACAGTGGGGACCTTGGTATTTTTTAAACTAAAGTCTTTCCCAGGTCTCATTTTGAGGCAGAAAACATTCAGTGATTAAGGCTAGGTAAGAAATGGTTTAAAACATATGGTTTCTTTTATTTCCTCAAAAAAAATCAATCTGGAAGAAGACCCTCAGCATTTCTGTTCAGAACAGAAACAAATGCTGTTTACACCATGAAAGCAAAAGAGTTTGGTTTTTAGTTTGTTTAGAAAAGCTAATTTCATTGTGCTTTTTTTTTTTAATAGATAAAGCCATTGAGGCTCAGAGAATTTCCTTAACTCACCCCAGATCACACAACCTCATAAATATCAGGTCATATTTTAATTCAAGTCTCTCTCTGAAATTCAAGGCCAATATTCTTTCCCCTCCATAACTCTCCCTGGAAACAGAGTCCAGAAGCAACTGGCCACAGAGAAGAAAAGGAAAGGGGAAAAAAAGTCAGTGAAACTTAGAAATTGCATCAACTTAGTTCCTATTTCAAGTCAGGTCCCTTTCCAGCTCAGTTAAGAGGTAACTATAACTGTAACCATGAATATTAATACTTAGCTCAGAAAAGCTAAAGTCTCGAACTTTTCCTTTTATTACTCACAGTGACCCTGGCTCCTAGAGAGGGCACTTCTCAGAGAAGTAGTCTGCTTCATTAACCTGAGACATGGCTGAGGAGCCACCTCTATTATTGTTCTTACTTTTAAATGTTTATGACTTGAACAAATTTACCCTTCCTATCAGTTTTCTGCCATTTTCTTGAAAAAGGGGCAGACATTGTAGGTATACACTGACTATTTGCATTTTAGAAGTCTTGGTATTTGAGTTTGTTGGGGGGGGGGTTTCCCCTTTGTTCATGGATTTTCGAGCAAGATTCCATTTCTTTGTCATTTATCACTTTCAAAGATATTTTTCACTGTTATTTTTTTTGAGGCAATTGAAGTTAAGTGACTTGCCCAGGGTCACATAGATAGGGAATGTTAAGTGTGTGAGATCAGATTTGAACTCAGGTCCTCCTGACTTCAGGGCTGGTGCTCTATCCACTGCACCACCTAGCTGTCCCTACTGTTATTTCAAACAGCCTTTACAAATTTGAATTTTATAAATGTCTCTCCAAGGGAATAGGAGACATCAAGTCTGATTTTAAAAACATACATGCCAAGGGTATAACAAACCAGGGTGATTTACATTTTTAGAACTATTAAAATCTGCCTACCTAGATGGCCGTGGTAAAAGCATAATTATTGATGAAATAACAGTCTAAAGTCTTTTGTAACCTGACTCTTCTTATCTTTCTAGTATTCTTACATTTTATTCCAATCCTCACAATCTCCGATCCAGTTTCACAGGCTTCCTTGCTTTTCTTCATTCAACATTCAGTCTCCAGACTCTTTTCATTGACTGTGTCCTATACCTAGAATAGTCTTTTGACTAGCTTTTATCTCTTTGTCTCAGCTCCAAATCCCTTCTTCTTCGTGAAATTTTCCCCAGGCTCCTTTCCCCCACCCTCAAATCTCTTCCTTGTGAGATACCTTCCCTTTACATCTCTACAAAAATATATGCATATATTATATAAATATATGCATCATTTTATTTCTCCATTAGAATATGAGTACTTTGACCATGTTTGTGCCTTTCTTTTGTTTAGCACAATATCTGGTACAGACTACCATCTTTAATGTTTGTTGACTAACAATTAATTAATTAACAAGTAGTTATTCCAAATTCTACCAAAGTAAAAATAAAATAGTCTTTGCTCTCTTCAACCCGGGAGGCAAGGTCTCAGAATTCTTTTTCAGTGTACGGACATTTGGTTCTGGAATTCCCTAACTTCTCTGTAAGCACCTATATTATTCTATTTGCTACTCTACCACTATGAGTTCTTTGTTTCTCCAGCTCTCAGATTGGCCCCAAATGCTTCATTTCTTCATTGCCATCTCTGGAGCAACAGAGTTCTGTTCCCTCTTCCTTGAAAGGGTCTTACAAATGCACAAGCTAACTACATCCATGTCTCTGAATAGTCCATCTTTTATCTGCATCTCTCAGATCTGATTCTTTCTATCTATATTTGTGTTTGTATTTCCATTTAAAGTTCAAGCCCAAATCCAAGAGGAAATAGTAGAAAAAAATCCCATTTAAAACCACTGGAAAATGAATATATGAACATTAAACAAATAAAGAATGATAAATTCCCTTCCTTTATACTTTTTTCATTGGTTCCTCTGAATTATTGACTTTTTGTTCTTTTAAATAAATTTGTTATTATTTCTTCTGATTCAATAAAAGAAATTTTGGTAATTTAATTGAGATGGCACTGAATATACAAATTAACAGGTAAAATTGCCATTTTTAATATGTTGGCCCTATAACATATTGGCCCTTTCTATCCATGTACAATTAATATTTCTCCAATTGCTTAAATCTGATTTTATTCATATAAAAAGCTTTTTATAATTTTGTTCATATAGTTCCTGTGTTTCTTTTTGGCAAATTCTGTTTGGGATAGAAAGAGTAGAAATCTGGGAGTATTCAAAGGGGAAGCTCAAGGTGAGTCAAAAACCCAAGTGTTCTGATCCCTCTGACCTTATATAGAAGCCCAGGAACCAGCAGCACTTTTCCCAGAGATACTTCATCGGGCCCTGACCTGAGATCCTACCAAAAAGGGGCCTCTAAAGAGTTCAAAAACAGAAAGATTCCTATTCATGCCATGATAGTCATTGCAACACTTTTTATGGAAGCAAAGAACTGGAAGGAAAATGGTACCCATCGATTAGGAAATGGTTAGAAAACTTGTGATACATAAATGTAATGGCATGTTCTTGCTCTATAAGAAATTATGGAAATGAAGAATTCAGGGAAGCATGAGAAGACTTATATGAATTGATACAATGCTACAAAAGCAGAATCAGGAAAACAATATACACAATGACTAGGGCAATGAAAAGGGAAACAAATATAAAAGAAAAACTGAATATTGTACAATTACAAAGACCAAATTTGACCACAGATCAGGACTGAGAAAACACTTTTTTTTTGCAAAAAACAGAAAACCATGAGTATGAAATCACATGTGGTACTGGAAAAGGTCATTGTATTGACTGGTTTTGCTCAATCATCTTCCTTTTCCCTTTCTTTTTTAATCTTTTACAAAAGAAGGCTCACTGGATAGAGAAGAAGGACAACATTTAGAAATGAATATGATGTAAAAATAAAATGCAATAATAAAAAGTAATAAAGTTACAATATCAGTAAACTTTTAATAATAGCTAACCAAAAACTGTATTGAAAAATCATATGGGAAAATATTGTTCACTTCAAAATTTAAAAAAAGTGGTGATAATCAACTAGAAACAATCCCACATGGAGTTACATAACTGAATGTGGGAATCACAAAAAAAATTTGGCAACAGTAAAAAGTATCAAATATTCTGCCAAGATGTAATTCTTTATATAAGAATAAAAAGGCATATCCATCTCATTAGTAGGCAAATTTGCCTTCATCTTTAATAAAGGGTAAAATTATATGTCTATCAAAGAATTGTTTTAAAATACATTTCTTTGCAAAAAAAATTAAAATACATTTCTTTATGATTTATTAATGTTTGATTTATATACCTATTTTATATACCCGTATACCTGAGGTTGTGTAAAAATTTCTCAGACAAAAAGGGGTCACAAGTGAAAAAAGTTTAAGAAGTCTTGATCCACTGCATCACCTTCATTTTATGAAAGAAGAAACTGAAGTCCATATTGGGTAGGTGACTAGTCCAACATCACACAAGTAGTAAATGGTATACACAGGGTTTTTACTCTGGTTCTGTGTTCCCAAATTCAGTATTTTCTCTACTGTACCATATTGTCCCTAAGGTATCTTAAAACACTAGCATTTTGAGTCTATGAATTTATTAACTGGCATGTGGGAAGAGTAAATGTCTTGGTCATTCTTAGTGCCTTGATTTTTAAGGGGATTGAGAAAGTCTTTTATACTTGTTTTTAATTCCCAAAATAGTGCTTCTAAGTTGCCCTACCTTCCATCATAATGAATATTCCTTTTATGCCCATTTTTTTTCTTTTCTTTTCCTTTCCTTTATTTTTGCTTATAGGAAACAATAGATATCACAAAATAATGGAATTGTCCAAGGATTCTAAGATTTAGAGTTAAAAGGAACCAGAGAAATCACTTAAGTCAAACATATACAAAGTAAGGTTCGTCCATCTTTGCAAGAAAAATTGAATGTATTAATTTTTCTTGAGAAAATGTGGCATCTACTCAGAGGATTTAGAGTGGAGATGCAACAGAGCTTCTGAGATGAGAAGCAGGAAGTACTCTCTGGAAGGATTGTAAGGATATATGTCAAGGGCTAGAGATAGTATTGATCTGCTCTGCATTAGGGGATGAGCATGCTGAAAGGATTGACTAAGAATATGAGATCCTCTCTTCCCCTTCTTTCTTCCTCACCACTCCACATTAATGTTGTGGCCCTACCCTGGACAGTCCCTGGACCAACACTGAGATGAGGTTAGAAACCCAAGGGGACTTTCTTCAATCACTCTTATGTAATAGATGTAGGTAAAATATAGGAGTACATATTTGTGTAAATGGTCAAATGTTCTTCTTAGACAGTATTATAATCATTCATATCCACAAGCAAGATAAGTAGAAGAAAAAAGCATGAAGAGTGTGAAATATAATTTCAAGCAATCAACATGACCGTGATTCATCTCTATAGGTCTCTAGGCATCGAGTTGAAAAGTGAATAATTCAGTTGAATTAGTTGAATGATGATGTCATTAACACTCTCACAGATGTCTTTAACACCCATACTGCTTTGGTAAGCAAATGTAGTTAATTTTTCACTTGAAACAAAGCACTTGGGAAGTGAACAGCTGGCTACAGAAATGGTGTTAAAGAATAGGATTTACTTTCCTGGACCACACTGGAAAGATGTACTCCTGCAAATGAACATGGTTTATCTTAAGAGACTTTTGAAGAAAGCATTTGTCAGGAGATGCTGTCTAGATCAAGAGGCTTTTAAACTGATATTTGAATGGAAGGAAGAAAAATGCCCCCAATGAAATATAAACTACTGTCCCTCAGATGACAAGAGGTTTGACATGGGAAAAATATTAAGTGAAGTTAAAAAAAATCCAAGTAAAGATCAAAGGATTCTAGATTTAAAGCCAGAGGTCAAATCTAACCCTCTCATTTTGCTTTTAAGATCACCAATGCCTAGAAATAAAATGTTTTGCTCAAAATCACAAAGATAGTAACTGGCAGCCTTGAGATTGGAACCCATGTGCTATAACTCCAAATCCTGTATTCCTTCCATTGCAACCCCATCCTTCTTTCAAAGTGGAAGAGAGAAGCAGTAATTTATAAAATAAAATATGAAGGGAAAGGATTGGAAGCAATTCTTATGGCATCTGATGTCAGAGAACCATGGAATCTCAGCGATAAAGGAGCACTCCAAAGACATCTAGTCCAACCCAAACTTGAATATTAATCCCTTTTGTAAGATCCTTGAAAATTGGACATACAGTCTCCACATGAAGACCTCTAGAATTGAAAACTCATTCATCCCTGGTAAATGTTTAACTTGCTCTCCAGTTTGGGCTGCAGGCTATGGGGGAAAGTATGTATAACGAACACATTTTTAAATTTAACCTGAATTAACATTTTTCCATCACTTTCTTAAATATAGACAACCAACAAAACAAATCAAGCTCCAATTTGTAGCATTTGCCAATTTCTAAAATGTATATATTTATACTGAAAATTTAACAATCGGCTTTATGAGCCGACTAAGTTTGGTTCCAGCACACCCCTGACTCTAAAAGGCAATTCTTTAAGACAGAGAAGGTGGCAGCCTGCATTGGTAGACAGTGTCTGAACATCTGGAAATTCTTTATATCAGAGAGATAACAGGTCTAGTCCTATCTTTATCTTTCTTTTTAACATTTCAAACTTTTTAGACCCAGATTCTCTTAATTGATATGTTAGCTTTATGCCATCCACAAATAAGAGAAGTATTCTATCTGAATCTTCATGTAAAGTTTTACTTCCTTGAGGAATAGTTTAATATATTTATTCCCAAAAGAGAACATGAGAGCATTTCACATTTCTAATAGAATGATGGAGTAAATGATGAGTAAAATCTTTCACTACCATTTATGCAAATAAGCCTTGACCCAGAGCTATGGCATTCTGAAATATACACATACAGAGAAAGACAGAGATAGAGACATACAGAGAGAGATGGAGAGATAAAAACAGAGAGAAAGAGAGAGGGACAGAGACAGAGAGAAAGAGAAGAAGGAAAAGGAGGAGGAATAGAAGGAGGAGGAGGAGAAGGAGGAGGAAGAGGAGAAGAAGGAAGAAGAGAAGGAGGAGGAGCAAGAAGAAGAGGAGGAGGAAGAGGAGCAGGAGGAGGAAGAGGAGCAGGAGGAGGAAGAGGAAGAAAAGGAAAGAAAGAAAGAAAGAAAGAAAGAAAGAAAGAAAGAAAGAAAGAAAGAAAGAAAGAAAGAAAGAAAGAAAGAAAGGAAGGAAGTAAGGAAGGAAGGAAGGAAGGAAGGAAGGAAGGAAGGAAGGAAGGAAGGAAGGAAGGAAGGAAGGAAGGAAGGAAGGAAAAAGAAAGGAAGAAAGAAATGAAGGAAGGAAGGAAGGAAGGAAGGAAGGAAGGAAGGAAGGAAGGAAGGAAGGAAAAAGAAAGGAAGAAAGAAATGAAGGAAGGAAGGAAGGAAGGAAGGAAGGAAGGAAGGAAGGAAGGAAGGAAGGAAGGAAGGAAGGGAGAGAAAGAGAGAAAGGGAGAAAGAAATGAAAGAAGGAAGGAAGGAAAGAAGAAAGGAAGGAAGGAAGGAAGGAAGAAAGAAAGGAAGGAAGAAAGGAAGGAAGGAAGGAAGGAAGAGAGAAAAGAAAGAGAGAAAGGGAGAAAGAAAAGAAAGAAGGAAGGAAAGAAGAACGGAAGGAAGGAAGAAAAAAAGAAAGAAAGAAAGAAAAGAAGGAAGGAAGAGAGAAAAGAAAGAGAAAGAAAAGGAGAAAGAAAAAAAGGAAGAAAGGAAGAAAAGAGACAGAAACAGAAGTAAAGACAGAGAAATGCTTCTTATCTGCTATGTTCTCTGTTGTTCAGTGCTTGTCAAAATAGAACTTATTACCCAGTTCTTCAGAGCAGAAAGCTCTCACTAAAATTGTAAGGCATAAGTTTATTTTTTTATTTTTATTTAGTATTATAATTTTCCCAATTACATGTAAAATAAAATAATTTTAATATTCTTTTTTTAAAAAAAATTTAGTTCCAAATACTCTTCCTCCTTCTTCTGCTCTCATCATTGAGAAGGCAAGCAATCTGAGATAATTTAAGCATGTGTAGTCAGGTATTCGTTTAAAATAAGAGTTCTTAATTCTTTTTATTTTAGACTTCTTTGACAGACTTGTAAAGCCTATAGATACATCCTTCTCCGAATAATCCCATCTTCTACAGAAAACCTTCCCCAAATCCCTAAATTCTAATGCCTTCCCTTTCTTTTTTCCTATATATTATGTATATTGCTTGTTTGTACATATTTGTTTGCTTTTGGTCTCTCTCTACATTAGATCATGAGTTCCTTAAGGGCAGGGAGTATCTTTCACCTCTTTTTGTATTTCAGAACTTAGCTCAGTACCTAACACATAGAAGGTGCTTAATAAATATTTGTTGACCATTTACTAGTGACTGACAAATGCATAAAATAAAATACATGGAATTAAAAAGAAAACCAATTGAGTTGGAAATGACTTAATATATTGTGTATATTATATTATATATTATATATTATACAATTATATAAAATATTTTAGAAGAATTTTTAAAGCTCACAGATCCTAAGATAAAAACTAATTTGAAGATACAATTCCATAGCAATGTAGTTGCTATTCAAATCATTATCTTTTCTCATGATGTGGGATCTCTGCTCCCATATTCAAATTAAGATTGCTTTTCTTGATGAGATAGAATAGGATGGAAAGTCCCAAGGTAAAAAGTAATCTGGCTAACAAATGATTCTTTTGTGCATGAGGCTATTCCTTGAAAGCTTCAAATTAGACTTCTATTGACAAGGAAACAAAGAGAAATGTTTCTCTTTATATAACCTGGAGCTTTTCTCTTAGCTCTATTTCTTAAATTCCTCATGAATAAGACTAA
This sequence comes from Myrmecobius fasciatus, assembly GCA_023553655.1. Lineage (NCBI taxonomy): Eukaryota > Metazoa > Chordata > Mammalia > Dasyuromorphia > Myrmecobiidae > Myrmecobius > Myrmecobius fasciatus. The sequence continues at coordinate 156,682 of JAJPUD010003780.1, forward strand.
TTCTTCACCAACCATTTACTAGTTCAGATATTTTTGAGACAGTATTAATTTATTCCAGCCAGGACATATTTATTTATTATTTCTTTTCATTACTAGTGAGCTGGCATGTTACTTCTTTATTAAACCTCCATTTTTAATATCTTGTCTCCAATCTTATTTGAGGATGAAATTTAACCTTGTCATATATATATATATATATATATATATATATATATATAAAAAATAGATTTGAACTGGAAGGCACAGAAGAATTTGGACATTTGAAGTGATGAAGCAATTATGTCATAGAGCCTCTGGCTCAGTGGAGTTTTAAAAGAATGACCTGCCCTCACTTTGTCTCTTCTTTACCCATCTGCTGAGCAAAGCAAGAGACTTTAAACCATTCCTGGAGATATAGAAGTGGAGTTGATGACCTTCCTCCACTAGGGATAGCTTGATATCTGAAAGACTCCAGCTATGCTTAGTGAATGGGAAGGGAAAAGAGAGAATGAAGGCAAAGCTGTTCCCTTTTAAAGATCTAGCCAAGAGCTCTTTTTGATCAGTGGTCAAAAAGGGAATTACTTTGTCATTCCAAAATGCCCAAATCTTTCCGTACTAGATCACTTTTTTCCAGAAAAAGCTAGAATATAGACTCGCCCTATCAATGGAATGTATTCCAATCAAGCCACCTATACATGATATTTCCTTGGAAGAAAAAAGGAAATTGAAAAAAAATTCTTCTTCTACAACATTAAAATGGAAAACTTCAAATAGAATATTTAAAAAAGGAAGTCTCTGCTGCTAAGTGAAATGAGCAGAACTAGGAGATCATTGTACATAGCAACAAGATTATATGACGATCAATTCTGATGGACATAGCTCTTTTCAACAATGAGATGATGGAGGCCAATCCCACTGATCTTGTGATGAAGAGATCCATTTACACCTAGAGAGAGGACTGTGGGAATTGAAGGTGGATCACAATATAGCATTTTCACTCTTTCTGTTGTGGTTTGCTTTTTCATTGTTTTAAACTTTTTGATTTGATTTTTCTTGTGCAGCAAGATAATTGTATAAATATGTATGCCTATATTGGCTTTATTTTTACCATGTTTAATATATATTGGGTTACATGCCATCTGGGGGAGGAGTGCGGGGGAAGAAGGGAAAAATTGGAACACAAGGTTTTTCAAGGAACACAAGTTGAAAAACTCTCCTTGCAGATGTTTTGAAAATAAAAAACTTCCAAAAAAAGGGAAGTCTCATAAAATGTATAAATTCTGTACCTCTTCACAATCACCAACAATGACGCAAAATTATATAGCACATAAAACAAAAAGAAGTGTATCTCTCTTTGAATGTGTTAATTTGATATTGCTGTTTAAGGATTAGCGAGACTATAATAGGCACTTTAGAGGGGGGAAACGTATGCTATATACCACAAACCAAAATATTCAACATGAGGGAAAGGAACAAATTTTGTATAATAGTAAATTATTTAACTAAAAATTGCTTCAATAAAGAAAAAGACAGTACCTTATTAACATATTAACCAAATGATTTGCAAATCTTAGTATCCTGCAATCCTTTTACTCTTTTGCTATATATCTAGATAACAGAATTTTTTTGCCTCCATTCTCCCCCATTTCAATCTGTCCAACACAATACCATCAAATTAATCTTCCTAATGCAAAGTTTCAATCGTGTCATTCCCTCATTCAAAAACTTTCAATGTTTCCTTATTATTTGCCCAATGAAATCCAAATTTCTTACTTTGGCATTCAAGACCCTCCATGGCTCCAACTTTCCTTTCCAATTTTATTTCATACAACTTTCTTTCATAAGCTTCAGACCAAACAAATTGCCTATTATTCTATCACACATTTTCTCACTTCCAAACTTGCAACATATTATTCCCCATTGCTAAAGTACCTTCCCCAAAGCTTCCATTTACAGAAATTCTACCAACTATGAAGACCCAATTCAAGCACCATCTCCTCCACAAACATTCCTTGATATTCCTCAAGCCAGACATATTTTTTTTTGCATAGGGGTAGTCAAGAATGGGGATGTGACCTCTGACTTCACAGAAAAATGTAAACAACCTTCAGTAAATGTAAACAGCAAAAGAAACTCCAACTATTCCATGGGAAAACATGCACTTGACCCTAGACCATTCTGGCACTATGCCTTCTTTGTTCTGTTTCTATATAATTATGTGGCCTGGCCTGGCATTGGTGAAGGAATCCACAACATTGCTTTGTCCTGCTGCCACCCAGGACAACTACCTCTTGTGAGTAAACTCCCTTGGACAACCCAATCAAATTAATTAATCCTAATAAAAGCTATTAATATCCAAGCTGGTATGAGTTTCTCTTTCTATGGTATATCAGTATTCTCTTAGAAAAAAAATTTTTAAAAAGAAGATATGCTACTCTACAATTGGTACAATTGATACAAAACAGATCTACCCCCTTACATTTGGCAAAGTTAGCAAACTACCAAAGAAAGAGGTTTAGGGAGTGAGGCTTTCATAAGATGAATCCTAACTATCCTCATCCCTGAAGCAAAGGTGGCTTGTTCACTTATATCTAATTTTATATAGGAGAGGTAGCCTGAATTGCACATGAACAGGGATGCCCAGAAAAAAAGCATATTGCCTTATGCCTTCACAGGCTTCCATAGAGGAGAAATCCTGTATGCTAGCTATGTTGCTTAATGGAAGATTTATATTCTAAGGAAAGATGAGAACTTTCAGTGCTGTTAAAAAAAAAAAGACCTGGAAATAACAATTGCCCTCTGTATTATAGAATAAAGAACAGGTATTTCTCTCTCTCTCTCTCTCTCTCTCTCTCTCTCTCTCTCTCTCTCTCTTTCTCTCCCCTCCCTTTCTTCCCTCCATTTGTCTTTGCACATCAGAAAGATAAGAGAGAGACAAAGAAGGAAAAATTCAGTAAAGATTATTTGAGATATAATTGATAAAGGAAGTGTCAGATCAGAATATGTGGCAAATAAGACAGTTTCAATTTTAAAAGATTAATAACTTCTTAATCTTTGTGTTTTTGTGTGTGAGAGAGACAACATGATTTGAAAACATCTAATAAGGTAGGCAAGGAGTGTAACTAATTGTCTGTGTTTTTCTTTGTGTTTGCCTGTCTCTCAGAGTATGTAATTGTGCACACAGAGCTTAAAAGAAAAAAATTTGCCAGCAATCTAGTTCTCTGTATTTTGTTAACTAATATGAACCTCAATAAGTTTTCAGAAAGATTTGTTTTCTACCTTTTCATTTCTCAACTATGTCTAGGTTCTGGAACAAAAAAAAAGTATAGATAAGAAATTTTTTTAAAAAGAAGGAATCTTTTCCCCTCAGAGCTATATTGTGGTTTTGAATGTTTTTATAAATGTTGAAATAGATACTAGCAAGTATTTGAGTTAATATTTTTTAGAATTGCTTTTCAGGATATTGAAAGCATTTCCTACACCCCCCCATCAACATCTTATTCTCCCATCCCACCCTCAGGCCCATCTGCTCCACATGCACACACACACACACACACACACACACACACACACATACACACCTACCTCAGAATGACAGGTTTATTGACATCTTCTCAGTGATTGTAGAGATGGATTTGGGCAAGGTACCAAAGAAATTTTTTTAATTAACCTGATACTTACAAAGTGTTTGCATACACACACACAAAGGCAAATTACACATATAATTTATGTGTGTGTGATTTGCCTTAATTTATGTATTTGTGTGTGTGTGTGTGTGTGTATTTCCTGGTTCATGAAAAGAGAAAAGATTTGTGTGAATCAGAAAACAAGTTTGATGGGACATCTAATTGGTTCCTAAGGAAATCTCGCAAACTAAAATTAAGTATTGATCAATTTTAAAATAGCTTTTAAAATTGATATATGTCTTTAAATTGGAAATTTTGACTGTAAACTTTTATTTGCAAAACATATGTATGGGTCATTTTCCAACAATGACCCTTGCAAATCTTTCCGTTACAAATTTTTCCCCCCTAGTCCCCACCCTTCCCCTAGATGGTAGGAAATCTACTACATGTTAATTATGTTAAAATATTTGACAAATAGAATATGTGTATACATATTTTTATAGTAATCTTGCTGTGCAAGAAAAGTCGGATCTACAAGAAAAAAAATCTAAGAATGGAAACATAATGCAAGCAAACATCAATAGAGAGCATGAAAATGTTATGTTGTGGTCCACATTTCATATCCCTCTCTCTAGGTGTATATGGCTTTCTTCACTGAACAATTGGAACCGGTTTGAGACATTTCATTATTGAAGAGAGCCATGTCTATCAGAATTGATCATCATATAGTCTTGTTGCTGCCATGTATAATGATCTCCTGGTTCTGATCATTTCACTCAGCATCAGTTCATTTAAGTCTCTCCAGGCTTCTCTGAAATCATCCTGCTGGTCGTTTCTTATAGAACAATAATATTCCATAACATTCATATACCACAGTTTACTCAGCCATTTTCCAATTAATGGGCATCCATTCAGTTTCCAGTTTCTAACCACTACAAAAAGGGCTGCCACAAACATTCCTGCACATGTGGGGCCCTTTCCTTCCTTTAAGATCTCTTTGGGATATAAGCCCAATAGAAACACTGCTGGGTCAAAGGGTATGCACAGTTTGATAACTTTTTGAGCATAGTTCCAAATTGCTCTCCAGAATAGTTGGATCCATTCACAGTTCCACCAATAATGTCCTATACATTTTTAAATAGATTATATCCAATCTCAATTTTAATGATTGTCTTGCTTCCCTCCTACAAAAGTGAGACTTTTTTTAAGGGAACAGGAAGAACAAGCCACAAACTCTCCTGAGAAGACCCAGATAGGTAAGCTGCAATAGCTTAGGAAAAATCTTACCAGTCAGGTCCCTTACTGCATGAAGAGACTCAGTAAGAAGTAGAAAAATTATGAAAAGAAGAAAAAAATGATAATTATTGTGTAAGGAAAAGGTACAAAGACTTTGCAGAATTCTCTTTATTTGTAACCTGAAATCATCTGTGTGGGCAAGGTCATCATTCCTGGGAAAAGAACTCGTTATGGGTTATGGAGTTTCTAAACAATGAAATTGGTTTAATGACAATTTATATGTTTGTTTATAACATTGAAGTGATTTCTACAGATTGATTTTGCATCAAGATAAGTCTAAGTTCAAGAAGAAGAAAAGAAAAAGAAGCTTAAATATTAAGTGAAATAGTGTGTGTGTGTGTCCTGATAAACTGTTAGCTTATTGCAATTCCATGAGAGTAGAAATAACTGTATATACCCCAAAAGTTGTGATTAGTGAAACTCGGTATTCGAGGTAAAAATCTCTTAGGAATATAACTGCAATGTTTTGAGTTTTAAATTCAAGTATGATTGTTTGATGGATCATTACATCAGTAATCTACCATTCAAAAAATATGTCACAAACTACTCAGAAGGAATCACCTGAACATGTGATGATCTATATCTGGGGAAAAGCCAAGAGAATGACCTAAATATAGTAGGATCCTTTTGGCTCAGTTTTAGTACTATGTTAATTCCTTTTAAACAGGAATGTTTCCCACCTAGCTATTTCTGAGTCTGTTACTAGGTGATTGGTTGTCAACTGTGACTCTTACTTGAAGTGAGATCTAAGGATATTTTTTCCCCTGGTATACATGTCATCCTGAACCCTTAGACATGAAGGACCAGTTTTTAAGCTTTTTTATCAGGTCTCTAGCTGTTTCCTTTTACATCAGATTTCTATAATCAGAGCAAATAGTCCATAGACAATGTGAATACAATGCAAGTATGCACAATCTTACTATTTTCAATTCAAATGTGTATCCCAAACATATCCCAAACAACTAAGTAAATTAATATTTGAACGTGTCTTCTGCCTGTTAATACTTATATAGTCATATATAAGATTAAGTCCCCAAAATAGCCCATTCTTTTAGAATATTACAGAAATAATCAGACTAATCTATTAATTTGTGAAGTTGAAGTCAGAAATCTGTTTTATTTTAAAGAATAGAATTTCAGTATTATCACTCATCTTTGTGAATATCATTCCATTTGAATGTTAACAGGTAAATATTATTTAGTACAGGCAACTCATGGGCTATACACTGGTTTCTATGTACAACTGGGAATTAATTACTAAGCGTATCTATATATCTCATCCCAAGTGTTTTGCTAAAATTGGGATAATATCAGCCTCTTGAAGTAAATTTATTTATATAATTATTGAACCTAGGAGTGGAAAGCCTCTACCTGCAAAGAGTATTATTGCCTCCATTTTCTTATATATGATTAGATTCAAAACACCATCTGATCCTGCTAAAGGAATTGAAAATAATTAGAGTGGAAAATTTTGAAAAAGTAACACAATCAAATAATCCTATATGTCAAATGTAAGTGATTCTAATTTTCTGAAAATTCAAGTGAACTATGGGTTCCTAATTTGATGATCCCTTTATAGCTCTATTGTTAAAAGGTTAGAACTAGAAGGTTTTGACTGGTTTTCACCATATAAACTGTGGCTTTAGACATTCTTGCTTTGCTTGTACTATGACTGATCATTCTTCTTGTTCTTTTTTTTTTTTTTTTTTTTTTTTGGCTGAGGCAATTGAGGTTAAGTGACTTGCCCAGGGTCACACAGCTAGGAAGTGTCTGAGACCAGATTTGAACTCAGGTCCTCCTGACTTCAGGGCTGGTGCTCTAACCACTGTACCACCTAGCTGCCCCTCATTCTTCTTGTTCTTACATTAACTTTTCAGGGAAAATTGTGACAGGTCTCCCAGTAATGAAAAAAAAGGAGTAATTAAAAAAATTAAATTATTCTGATTCCATTTTGTAATTGATTCTGATGCCACTCTGTATTATCCCCAATATGTTGCAAAATGGCCTAAGCCATTTTTCTTTTGTCTCTGAACTTAGTTTAGAAATTCAACCAGCCTGTACTGAGTTAAATTCAGAAATTCAGTTCTTCCACTAATCAAATGCCATTGGTTCTTCCTTTGCCTCCTAGAAGGGGACAGGAAGAAAATTGTAATAATTGTGGTCAATTTATTATTGGTCAAGTTGTTTCCCTGTTTGTGCTTATATTGCTATTGTGTATCATACCTGCAATGTAACTCATTGGTAAGCTCCTCTACTTCAGTTAACAAAATCACTTGTGCACTGCTTAGGGGCTTTTATGGAAGATATTATCAGAAACATTGTAATAGCAGGTCACAAGTGGTAGAGGTTACAAGACTAAGCCCAAATGAGAATGTGACCTATGATTGCACAGAAAAATGTAAACTACCTTCAACAAATGTAGCAGCAAAAGAAACTCCAATTTTCCCATTTGAAAATATGCACTTAACCTTCTGCCATCCTGGCACTATGCCTTCTTGTTCTGTTTCTATATAATAACTGACTTGGGTTGGTGCAATGATCCACAATGTTACTTTATCCTATTGCCACCCAGGACAATTTGCTTCTTATGAGTAAACTCTCTTAAACAACTCAATCAACTTAATTAACCCTAATAAAACCTATTAATAACCAGGCTGATTCTTACTTTGGCATATCAGTATTCTCTACAAGAGTATGTCACCTTACAATTGGCATAATTAGGACAGAACAGATCTGTTCCCTTACATTTGGTGTAAAAGCAGGATTCTCTACCCCTTCATTTCCCCCACCCTTTTCCCTGAACTTTCATAGTATTTTTGTACTTCTGTTATGTGTTTAACATATTCTATTTTGAATTATAGTTATTGTATCCAGGGCTATTTCCAGTAGTCCTGATCTATATCTGGCCATTGGACCCAAATGGTTCTGAAGGGGAAAGTAAATTGGTGACCTTGCCTCATTTAAATCCTATTCACTTGCATGTCATGGCATCATTTCCCTGATGTCATGGTCTTCTTCAAGAATGAAGTTTAAGGGGCAACTAGGTGGCACAGTGGATAGAGCACCAGCCCTGAAGTCAGGAAGACCTGAGTTCAAATCTGGTCTCAGACACATAACATTCCCTAGCTGTGTGACCCTGGGCAAGTCACTTAATCCCAATTGCCCCAGCAAAAAGCAAAAAAAATAAAATAAAATAAAATAAAGTTTAAACAACAATAATAAATAACACTCTCAGAGTTGCTATAATGATAAAATAAGGTAGAATTAATAAAGTGCTACATAAATGCCAGCTATTATTATTGTTGATTTGCTAAATACATTTCTTTCTAATTGAATTTGAGCATTAAATGTGTTTCCAAGTCTTGAGGATGAGAAAAAAAATTCTTAATTGATGATTATTTTTGTTGAATTATTGATTTATTATTAAATTATTTTTAAAATTAATTAATTGTTACATAAGCTCAGGACTCATTTTGTCATATTTGTGCATATTTTTAGAAGTACATAGCCTAATTTCTTATGTAATTAAAAATATTAAGTGACAAGAAGAGAGAAAATAGTTAAGACTAGACCTAACATAGTATATGAGAAGCATATAACAGAAAAAATACATGGATATGGGAAATAAGGCCCAAGCTCAACTTCCAGCTAAACTATTTACTAACTGAGTGACCTGGGTCAAGTTATTTAACCTTTGTGAGTTCCCATGTCTTTCTCTGTAAAATAGAGATTAATAACACTTGCACTACCTGCCTCCTACAGTTTTAACAAAAGTGCTTCATGAACAAAGAAAAATTGCAAAGGCCAATCGTGGTCCCAGAGGATAAAAGGTAAAACACACTTCCCTCTTCTCAATAGAGAAATAAGAAACTATAAGAATCAAATGTTGCAAATATTGTTAAATACAGTTGATTTGCCACACAATTTGCTTACTTGTTTTTCTTCTTTTTAACAGAGGTGGGAAAGACCACTGGACAATGAGCCCAGTCCTTATGAACATGCATCCCAATGTTCTGCTAATGGATTCTTCATATGAACTGAGCACAATCAGGTATTGTTTCTGGTCTGCTTGTTGCTATTATTGGTGTTCAGTTGTTTCAGTCATGTCCAAATTTTCAAGACCTTATTTGGGGTTTTCTTGGCAAACATACTGAAGTGATTGGCCATTTGCTTCATTTTACAGCTGAGGAAACTGTGGAAAAGGTTAAGGGACTTACCCAGGGTCACAGGTCAGGCCACGTTTGAATGCTGGTCTTTCTGTCTTCAGGTCCAGTACTCTATCCAATGTATCACCTACCTGCTCCAAAGCTAACATTTATATAGTGCCTACTATGTGCCCAGCACTATGCTTTGCAAATATGATCTCCTTTGATCCTCACAACAACTCTGAGAAAGGAATTTTTATCATCCCCATTTTACAGATGAACTGAGCCAGAAAGAGATTAAGACTTCTGTGCCCAGGGTCACACAGTTAATAAGTGTCTGAGGCTAGATTTTAACTCAGGAAGATGAGTCTTCCTGACTCTAGGTCTGGTACTATCCACTGCTCCACCTAGCTTCTCTATACCTATCACAAACAAATCTCAATTATAGACATTGAGAACTGGAAATGATCTCAACTTTCACCTAGTCTCTTCAAGAATGAAAGACAAAAAACAATTCAACAATCTGTGGGTAGTAGTAGTTGCTCCAGTGGAAAATCAACTGCCCATTCCAGTTGGGCAACAAAGGTCTTTCCTTCCTTTCTTCCATTCATCCTTTTGTCCATCCTTTCTTTCTTCCTTCCTTTCTTTCATCATCCTTCACTTTCATCCATCCATCCTTTCTTCTTTCCATTCATCCCTCCTTCCATCCATCCTTTCTTCTTTCCATCCATCCATCCTTCCTTCCATTCTATATATGGAAAGAGAGACAGAGTATGTTTAAAAGAGGCCATTTTTTGCCTCATTCCTTACCTTCCATTAATCACTGAATGGGCATTTCTTTAGTCAAATTTAGACCTTGGAAAGAATTTAGATTAAAAAGGCCAAAGTCTCCCACTGCATCCAGCTGGGGCTATCCCTTGCCATTATGACTTGCCACTAGACCTAGATGGCTATAGAAGAGAAACTGAGGCTAGTGACTGCACAGCTGTCTCTCACTTAAATCCAATTCACTTACATATTATAGCATTAGCTTCCCAATGTCATGGTCCTCTTCAAAAATGATCAAATTAGCTAAAGGCTTATCTATTTTGTTGGTTTTTTCATAAAACCAACTCTTAGTTTTATTTATTAATTCAATAGTTTTCTTATTTTCAATTTTATTAATCTCCCCTTTTATTTTCAGAATTTCCAATTTGGTATTTAATTGGGGGATTTTAATTTGGGGGTTTTTTAGCTTTTTTAATAGTAAGCCCAATTCATTGATCTTCTCTTTCTCTATTTTATGCAAGTAAGCATCTAGAGATATAAAATTACCCCTTATAACTGCTTTGGCCATATCTCACAAATTTTGGTATGTTGTCTCATTATTGTCATTCTCCTGGATGAAATTATTGATTGTGTCTATGATTTGCTTTTTCACTCATTCATTCTTTAGGATTAGATTATTTAATTTCCAATTAACTTTTGGTTTATTTTCCCTGGCCTTATCCTCTTCAAAAATGAAAGACAAACAGTAAATCAAAAAGAATATCCAAAAGGGATCCCCACTATAACATCCCAGACGTGTTCATCTGGCCTCTATTCAAGGACTACTAATAAAGAGGAATCCACCCCTCTGAGGGCAGCTCATTTCACCTTTAGACAGGTGCCATTATTAGGAAGGTTTGGTTAATGTCTCACATCTATCTACCTTTTTGCAGCTGGTACTGATTACTCTTCATCCTGCCTTCTGAAGCCAAATAGAACAAGTCTAGTCCTTCTCCATGTGATGGCCTTTCAGATACTTGAAGAAAGCTTTCCTAAATCTTTTCTTCTCTAAACTATTCATTCCCAGTTCCTTCAAATGATCCTCATATGTAATGAACTCAAGATCTCTATCCTAGCTGCCTTTCCCTAGATGTCTTCTCTAAAACAATTATAACTTCTAACATCCAGGAGAGTCCCTTATTCTCTAATCTGAAAAGAAAGGCTCCATACTCACACTCTAGGAGCTAATTCTGCTTCCAAACTACCAATTCACAGTTCTCAGGCTATCTTGACCCTCAATGGACTCTCCATCTTTTCTAAGACCATTTCCTGTTTTCTCTTTGTCACATTAAAATTGTATGCATTAAAAAACATATTGGATAAAAAGCAAAAAAGACACAAAGGAAAGAATACCAATTCTGGATTCAAAAGCACTGAGTTCAAATTCTGCCTCTTTGGGTAAGTCACTTAACCTCTGGATCTCTCAGTTTCCATGTCAGTAAAATAAGGAGATTGGAATGGATGCCCTCTAAAGTCCCTTATACCTCCATATTCGTGATCTTATGAATATTACCCATACAGAGATTCGGTGATAAGCTATTCATGTGCCCATTTTTCTTCTAATCTCTCCAAATAAACATTTTTACTTACATTTCAATCCCAAGTGATACTTCCTATATTTAGAAATATGGAGAGGCAAGGAATAAGAATCCATTTTAAAAGTAATCTCAAGCAGTCAGGTCCCCATCACAGCCATTAGAAAAATAATGATGATTAATCAATATATCAACCAAGAAGAATGTATTAAACATTTAAAATATACAAGGCATTGTGTTAAATATTAGGTCCTAGGACTACTACAAGCAGATAAAGTAGGTTAGAAGTTAAGTATTCCTTGTCTGGAACTGTTGACTTTATTCTGAATGCATTTTTTATTTATCCTGTTGCATTATTTCTGAGTTCGTATTATATTTTCCCTTGCAAATAAAACAAATACAACTCAAGTGCCCCTGGGAAATAGATTATGCCCTTCTTGCATTCCCTACTATACTATTCATGGAACAAAACACATGTGCCTTACTTGGCTCCCCCAAAGGCAACTATAGATTATTAAATCTAGTACCCACTTTCAAGACCCAGACTGAGTGTCCTCTATTTTTTTCTGTTTCTCACATATATATGTATGTATGTATTTTATATGTAATAGCATATAATATTTGTGCTAAAATGAGTTTTGTAAAATACTTTGCAGTGTTATGTAAATGCTAGCCATTCTGTGTATATATTTATACACATATATGATACACACATGTGTACATGTATGTATGTAAAAATCATTTTTATTAGTCCCCCTGGCTAACAGAAGAAAGATGTCAATCAACTAATTTCTCCCAGTCCTGATTTATAATCACAATAAAGTTTCTCTCTCTAATCATTGCCCACAAATTATATACTGTGGCCATTTTATCATGATAGGTGTTATGTGAAACTCAGTTATATCTTTTTCTCCCTAGGGTTTAAACATAAGCACAAAAAAGGAAATTAGCCTGTGGATAGATAATTAAAAGAACATTTCTACATTTGGCTATACCAGGTATTATTCTGTGTGTAACTTTCTATGCCAATTAAAAATACTACCAGAATTAATGAGCTGAAGAAAAATCTTGAGGCAGAACTGGGAGAAATCCAGCTATGCCAGGGAGGACTCTGGGGTCTCTCATTTTAGAGATACACATATATATTTACTATTTTTCAACATATAAAAATTGTTTTCTTCTTGGCTAATAGTAGCTAAAAGAATAGAGATGTGATTTACAGATTCCACATTCATGGTTTCAGACACTCTATAGGGGTCCTATCAACCCATCATAGCTCATATTGCTTTCTCATAGTTTAGGCTGCTTCTATCTTGCCCTTTGACTGGATAGCATAAGAAAACTGATTGTCCTTGGAGACAGGGAGCAGATACTAACTAAGTATTAGGTGGGATGATTCTGGTTTTTTGAGGAAACGGGGCACTATGATCTCCCTCTTCCCTTGAATTAAGGGAGGGGAATATCTAGTGAACTAAATGATTGTGCAACATTATATTTATGGGAAGTACCAAAAAAAAATGTATTTAATCAGAAGTCTCCATGATTGGCTATGAATAAAACAAACAGTGGTGTGCTGGCAAATGGTTAACACCTAGCACTACAATAAAAAAAAAAATGGATGCAGGACACTTTTAAATTTAATCTGTATTCCTAACATTTTGTCCATTGCTTTCTTAAATCTAATCAACAAAGTAATAAATCAAGCCCTGATTTGTAGCATTTGCTGATTTCTGAAGTATTAGCCCTCCTGAAAAATTGGCTCATCTAAGCCCCTTAGAGCTGGCTCTGGCTTACCCCTGGAGCCAGATGTTGTCGAATAGAAGAAATAATTTGATCCAATTTACTCAAATGGGAGAATGCCAAAATGGAATTGAGGTTGTACTGGAAAGAAGATACTATAATCATCTCTTGGCCGTGAGGGAACAGATAACAGAGATAGAGCAAGAATAATGATGGTTAATCAATAAATCAACCAACAAGAATTTATTAAACACTTACAATGTGCAAGTCATTGTGTTAGATATTAGGTCCTGAGGCTACTACAGCCAGATAGAGTAGGTTGGAAGTTAAGTACCATCATCTGGAACTGTTGAGTTTATTTTGAATGTATTTCTTATTTACCCTGGTGCATTATTTCTGAGTTTATCTTTATCTTATTTTCCCTTGCAAATAAAATTAATGTAACCTAAGTTTCTCTGGGAAATAGAGAAACCCACCATGAGAACCAATGTCCCAGAGATCTGAATACAAAGATCTTTAGATTGCAGTAGTGATTATGAGTAAATAGGTAGATAGCAGAGTAGATAGCACCAGACCTCAAATCAAGAAAACCTGAGTTCATATTTGTCCTCAGAAATTTACTAGCTATGTGATCTTAAACAAGTCACTTTACCCTTTTTGCCTCAATTCCCTCATCCATAAAATGAGCTAGAGAAGGGAATAGCAAACCAATTTAGTATCTTTGCCAAAAAAAAAAATCAAAAAGGGTCCCAAAGAGACAGATATGACTGAAACTATTGAACAAAGAATAAGCAACCTATAATTCAAATGATTTCACTTTGATTCATGGAATTTCATCCCTCATCTTGCCTTTCTCTGGGTCCTAGAGGCAGTTGGATTACGCAAAGAATTCAGGTCATTTTAATAAATCTACAATACTGCTTTTCTGTGCAGGACATCTTATTAGAAGCTAGGGATACAAAGATAAAAATGAGGCTGTCTCTACCTTCAAGAAGCTTATCTTTTGCTGGAGTGTAGGAGATGCAATGAACAAGCGTAAGTCAACATAAAGGAGAGGGAGAGAGCATTAAGAGCTAGAGGAATTGAGAGAGGAAGGTTTCTTGGAGGAGGCTGAATGAGTTGAGCTTGGAAAACAGCTAAGAATTCTGAAAAGCAGAAATGAGAAGAATTAATTCCAGGACTAATACAGAAGCTAGCTAGATATTATCCATCTGAGATCATGGAGGACAACAACCTATACCAGACCCTATCTCTTTATCTACTCTTTCCTTTATTTGCTCTCATAGTTTGCCCAGGATTAATTGCTTTAGGAATATCTCTGTGCAAATCTGCCTCACTTAAATCCAATTTACATGCAAGTCAAAACATCACTCATGATGTCATTATCCTCTTCAAAAATGAAAAACTAACAATAATAACATCTGTCTTCTCAGTGGGGAAACTAGGCTCCCCAGTGCTATAATTCTACCAACATCACCCCCACCTCAGGTCCCAAGACTTTTCCATTTTGGTCCTGTTCTAAAGCTTCACCTTTGCAAGAGGAGAAGTAAGAGTTTAAAGTTACACAGCATCCAAACATGAATCCAGGTAGTTTTATTTTGACAGAGAAGAGGGAATGCTAAGAAATATTTTTTTAATGATAGGATCATTAGATAAATTCAGTAGTATCATTACTAGTAGAATCAGTTAGAAGACTAATAATATTCAGATCTTTCTGATTCCATGTCCCGTACTCAAGTGGACAACCCACAGAATACAGGCTTAACAATCAACTTTTCATCACCATACAGTATGAATCCCTGAACTACCATGGCTGGCAGAGAACTGTAAGAGTATATCTGTACCTTTTCTGAAGTATCCCATTTTGCATATCCAGAAACACACCAAACCCAGGTTCACATATACTCAATAGGTAGGTATTCAGGGAGAATACCTGAAAGGAGAAGTCTGAAGGCAACAGGAGAAAACTGTGGGGAACAATTCTTTTAAAATGCATAGAGGTATATGGTGAATCATAGAATCATAGAGGACCTGAAGAGGGTTTTTAAAGTGATCTAGTTCTGATGAGGTTCTTGGTCTTTGGTAGCTAGAGAAGAGAGTCTGAAATTCTGTCTAAGCTACTCCCTGAGGCAAGCAAGGAGAAGCACTGATAATCTTTAAGTGGATTTTTAGATTTTGATTAAGTCTTTCTTTAAACTAAGTAGGCCTTTATTGCAATAGGTCCTGGTTGAATTCCTTATTCAATTCTTTGCATTGACAAAACCTACAATTACTGAATCTGTGAGAATTCCCCAGAGTTACATTAAAAAATCAGAGAAACACAACTTAAATCAGGGAAATGAAACTGAAACCTAAGAAATGAAGCCTAGGAGTTAGGCTGACATGCAGCAAAGGAAGTAAAACTTACAGAGGGACTGCCAATATAGTTACTCACTGGGAATTATGACCAAATAAGATGAACGTCAATAGGAGATGTGATCAGAAGTGGGGGGCTTTTGCTCACATAAGGGAAATCAGTCATTTCGGATACTCTGTAGTACCCAGCCAAAGGGGGAAATAGGAGAGAGACTTGTGTTTTGGGAAAGAGGATAAAAGACTGTGCTTTTGTGCTTCAAAGGTGTGCCTACTACTTGCTCTTGCAAGAATGTAAAATAAAATTTTTCCTGGATTCATCATCAATGGAGTTCTTGGTAAGGTGCTTGTCTCTTACAAATTGGGGGCTCCTCTGGGATCCAGACATCCTGAAAAGGGAACAGCCACTCTTGAGGGATGGGAAGATGTGTTCAGTAGTTTCATGGATTGGCTACAGGCATTCCTGCTCATGGACTGTTCAGGATTCTAGACCACATTGGTGAGTAACACTGCTGATGAATCTAGGAAATCTGGAAGAGAAAGAGAAAGTAGGCACCATAATAACCAGGAAACTGTACACAGACCAATGGTAAGAAAAGGAGACTATTGAGTATTATTTTGATGGTTGAGGCATCTTACTGCATCTGAGATGTCTCAGACAAATAAGTTAGATGACAAATAATAGGAATGTAAAGATGCCAGGAAAACAAAGGGAAAGCAAAGAAATCCTTGTGAAAACCCTTGTCCTCCAGATAGTCCCTTGGGGGGGAGTCTGCAGGAGGCAGAAGACAGATTAGAATTATTAGGTCCACAACATAGCTTTTTTACACTTTCTATTGATGTTTGCTTACATTATGTTTTCCTTCTCAGGTTTTTTTTTCCTATATAGCAAGATAACTATATATATATATTCAATCTGTCAAATATTTTAACATAATTAACATGTATTAGACTTCCTGCAAACTAGGAGAGGGGGTTGGGGGTAGGAGGGAAAAATTTGTAACAGAAAGCTTTGCAAGGGTCAATGTTGAAAAATTACCTATGCATATGTTTTGCAAATAAAAAACTTTAATAAAAATTTAAAAATAAAAAATAAAGAATTATTAGGCCCAACAGAGGTTGGAGGCTTAAGAAGGTAAAATTTTCTGAATATAATTATCCTGAAATTAAGTTCTTTATATCCCCAAAGGTGAAAGCAATTTGCAAGATTTAATAATACAATTGGATGTGAAAATAAAGGTGCAGGTAAACAAGCTATGGTTACAATGGCTATCCTCACTGAAGAGGATGAGAAACAAATAAATCCAATGGTTTGGGTTAAAGAAGATGACAAAGGTAGATTAAGAATATGCCCTCTGAGGTTAACACTGAGAAAGGAGAAATAGTCAAATCAATAGTAAGGAAAAAGAATTGGTCCATGGAGAACTGCTGAGGCAGATGTTAGCAAGTTATTAAATGGCCAAGGAGGCTGCTTTATCACATGCTATTTGACCTACCTTACCTGGAAGGTGTGGCTCTCAAGACTGCAAGAGGAGCCTGCCTAGTGATGGATGCATCCATCAGGAGACAGTATCAATGGCTAGCTCTGAGCAATCTGGGGCACTGCTTGCCAGGTTGCTAAGGATGCTCAAACTGACAGAACCTGCAGAAGGCAATGGCCTGAACTAAGCTGGGTGTTCTCCAGGGTCAGCGAACAAGGACCCCAACAGAAACCCTCTCCAGTGCTGCAATGCAGAGGTGGGGAGGGAGCAAGGGAGGAAGGTACCTAGCAGCTCCCGAATGACTCTGAGGAGCTCCCCTTTGGAACCTCTGCTGCTCCTCTCTCTAAAAAGGATAGCATCATCTCTAGATGTTTCAGAGAGCCCAGGGCAAGTGACAAGTATGTAAGCTCTTGCTTTTTTCATCAGAAAATGTGTAATCATTGGGTAAATGAATATTTGGCCTAGTCATTTGCTTGCTACAAATTATATATTTTACTAGAAAGACATACTTTTATGAAATGTCTTTAAATGTTTCAAATGATGTAAGAACAAGTGATACAACTGATGGTGGAACTTTGCTGTTATTTTATCAAATAATGAAACTAAATCTGAAACAATTCAGTATAATTTGGAGAAGAGATGTTTAGTGCAATCAGTTTTCTTAGAGGAATATAACTTATGGGTTATTTTGTTATTATTCAATGGGAAAGTCAATTTTATTTAATAACAAGTTTGTACAATATGTGCTGTGGTATAAATATGTTTCCACCTTTTCATGTTATTGGCCTTAAACCCCACTTGTTAAGATTTATTTTCTTCTGATGCTATATTGACCAGCTTCAGGATTTTGACTCAGAACTCACTGGATGATGTTTTGACCAGTTCCTGGTCCTCAAACTCATCATCCCTCAAAATTGAGACCCTGTAAAATGACTCAGCGCTACACTCATTCCCAGCAGGAGGTAGCTTTAAAAGACAAGACCATCACACACACATACCCCTTTCCAAAGGACTTTGGCACCATTTGTTTTGGGGGGAACTGGAACTTATTGGTAAATGGACCCCAGCTTATTGATATGGGGGTGGGGGAGGGAAGTGCTTCCACTACTGGAAAACCTAGTATACAGTATTAGTGCTCCTCCCCTGCATTGGGACTAAAGGCAAGGGATATCTGGGTAAATATCGCTGAAGAAGCTACCCCAACAAACAATTCAATTTGATGCCTGTCGAATTAGAGAAGTGGAGACTTGACTAGTCATGGACAATTAAGTAGTTATGATAAGTATTTGTACTTTGATGGAGAAAGAAGATTTTACAAGTCCACATGTCCAATTCAGAATAATGTTTGGTTTACTACAGCTTATAAGTGATGGACATTTAATTATTAGAAACCAGAATTTATATCACATTAGGTATAGTTAAAGGAGGTGTCAAGCCCAGTTGTCAAAAGTCCAACCCTATAATTCTGACCATTCAGAAGGCAGATCAAAGAGTAAGTCAAGCATATGGTTGGGGAATAGATCTAACAGGTACAGATCCCTTAAGAAAATTTGTAATCATGATTCTTAAACCACAGGTGAAAGAGAATCCCATGTTCTGTGACTATAATACCTCCAATACAGGAATGGAAACTCCCAAATAATTCTAAGATTATTATTATTATTATTATTATTATTATTAAAGTCAAGAAGTTGAGGCAAATAATAGAGATAGAAATAGGATATGGATATACCAATGCCTGGGTAGAATGGAGAAAGTATACTGTAAAGAGTCTGACTAAAAGCAGTTGCTATGCATGTACCACTGGTCACACCACTGCCCCCATAGTTTCTTGTTATTGAAAAATATGCTAGTAAGTTCAAGTGCATGGTCCCCCTGTTCCAAGATAATACCCTTGGGGAGAATTGCAACACTTTGTCCTTCCTATTCCCTTCTGGAAAGAAAAGGAACACCAGGGATATACCAGTCTCTTGTCCCAGCTCTGAAAATCACTCAGCTTGCCTCTTGCAGCAGGGTGAAGAATTCCAAAGCCTCAGGACCATATCAGGTTGTACTTGAGTCTGAGATATAACTGGGGATACTTCTGGAAATTTCTTAGGGATGGACATAACCTAAGCAAAACTTTGGTGGTACTGTGGTGACAGCACTCTCAGATCTACTTTGTCTGGGAACTGGATGGCTACATGCGCTTTGATCCAATTAGCTATTCTTTTTACCTTGGCAATCAAAAAAGAAAGTTAGACCAAATTAGGAAGAAGTAAGATGAGGGGAGTACTTGATGAGTTCAAGGCTAGAAATCAAATCACCTCTGCATTTGAGTCATTCCTATTCTGGTGGGTAACTATTAACATAAATGTGCATTGGATAAAGTACATCAGAGATGCAGTAAAGGGAGTAACAGGGCAATTGGATGCTACCAGCCTTAATAGTAGTTGCTGGGGTATTAATGACAATAGGATGCTGTATAATACCCTGTGTAAGAAGACTAGTGCAGAGGGTAATAGACTTAATTGAGGAAGGAAAGGGACAAGGAAAAATTTGAGAAAGATATGGAAACCAAATTATGGATAAAAGAAAAGGGGGGGGGGGGAATGTGAGAGGTGGATAAGGTTTTAGTGTCCACAGAGTTATGTAAAAAAAATCAGAGAAATGAAACTGAAACCCAGAAATTAGGCTGACATGGAACAAAGGAAGCAAAACTAGCAACATAGTCACTCATGAGGAACTATGATCAAATAAAGTGAACACCAATTCAGCAAATGTGGATCAAATTATCATAAGTCAGTAGAACAGATGATAACCAATCAAATTTGTCCTTCTGTGTAATTCTTGTCTACATCTTCCCATAATTCTTCCATAGGAAATCTATACAATATACTAATATTTTAGCATTTTCATATAAGGAAGAGCTATTGGGCCATCCATCTGACATCATACATTCTTACTACATGACTAACCCACTACTCTTTCCAATCATAAATCCCCTAGTTGATATCTTTAACACCATTTCTTACATGTATCAACTTCTATTTAATTCAGTTTCATTGAATAAAGTATTTACTATGTGCTAGGCACCTTGCTAGGCACTGTGCATATAAATAAGAAAAGACAGTCCTTGCTCTGAAGAAACTTAACAATTTAACGGGAGGGAAAGAGGAGAGAGAGAGAAACAAATACAAAATAAAGCTGAAAAGTGGAGGGGGAAAAGGAAAGGGCCACTAGGTGAGATGATGTTCCATAAAGTCCAAAATTAATAGAGCTATTCATGGAAACTAGAGAACTTAGTAATATGTTCCAACCTATTTGTGTCCACAATAAATTTTTCCATTGTCAGTTGGGTTATCTATAATTCTTATTTTTCAGACACTGTGGGATTCTATGATTCATAGCAATATAATATCACTGGAAGAATGCTGGGCTTAAAACAGATTGGGGTTTGTGTCCAGTGGAAATTTGAAAATCTACTTCAATTCCCCAAATGCAAACCAACCTTACCCCCTCTTCCTCTTAATTCTGGGCTAATACAAATTCCTATCTGCAGTGTTTAACCAATATATGGGTAATAATCTCTCAACAAACTATCTATCCAAAGACATTTCATAGTCTACACTAGAGGTATCAAACACATAGCCCACAGTCATATAACACTCATGGGGACAACCAGGTTAAAATGTAATTGGGTTTTTGGTTTTGTTTTGTTTTTATTAAAGCTTTTTATTTGAAAAACATGCATGGGTAATTTTTCATCATTGACCCTTGCAAAGCTTTCTGTTACAAATTTTTCTCTTCTTCCCTCCACCCCCTCCCCTAGATAGCAGGAAGTCTAATACATGTTAATTATGTTAAAATACTTGACAAATCAAATATGTGTATACACATTTATACAGTTATCTTGCTGTACAAGAAAAATCTTATCTACAAAAAAAAAATCTGAGAAGGGAAGCAATGCAAGCAAGCATCAATAGAAAGCATGAAAATGCTATGTTGTTGTTCACACTCAGATCCCACAGGCCTCTCCCTGGGTATATATGGCTTTCTTCATCACTGAACAACTGGAACTGGTTTGAAACATCTCATTGTTGAAGAGAGCCATGTCCCTCCGAATTGATCATCATATAGTCTTGTTGCCATGTATAATGATCTCCTGGTTCTGCTCATTTCACTCAGCATCAGTTCATTTAAGTCTCTCCAGGCCTCTCTGAAATCATCCTGCTGGTCATTTCTTATAGAACAATAATATTCCATAACATTCATATACCATAATTTATTCAGCCACTCTCCAATTGATGGGCATCCATTCAGTTTCCAGTTTCTAGCCACTACAAAAAGGACTGCCACAAACATTCTTGCACATCTGGGTAGTTTGATAACTTTTTGAGCAGTTCCAAACTGCTCTCCAGAATGGTTGGATCCATTCACAGGTGCACCAACAATGTATCAATGTCCCAGTTTTCTCACATCCCCTCCAACATTCATCATTATGTTTTCCTGTCATCTTA
Organism: Myrmecobius fasciatus; assembly: GCA_023553655.1. Lineage (NCBI taxonomy): Eukaryota > Metazoa > Chordata > Mammalia > Dasyuromorphia > Myrmecobiidae > Myrmecobius > Myrmecobius fasciatus. The sequence goes on from JAJPUD010003780.1 coordinate 178,142, forward strand.
GCCAATCTGACAGGTGTGTAGTGGTATCACAGAGTTGTCTTAATTTGCATTTCTCTGATCAATAGTGATTTGGAGCACCTTTTCATATGACTACAAATAGTTTTAGTTTCTTCATCTGAAAATTGTCTGCTCATATCCTTTGACTGCTTATCATTTGGAGAGTGGTTTGAATTCTTATAAATATGAGTCAATTCTCTATATATTTTAGAAATGAGACTTTTATCAGAACCCTTAAATGTAAAGATGAATTCCCAATTTATTGCTTCCCTCCTAATCTTGTCTGCATTAGTTTTGTTTGTGCAAAAACTTTTTAACTTAATATAACCAAAATTATCTATCTGTTGTTCAATTAAGAGTTCCAGTTCTTCTTTGGACACAAATTCTTTCTTTCTCCACAGGTCTGAGAGGTAAACTATCCTCTAATTTGCTTATAATATCACTCTATGTCTAAATCATGAACCCATTTAGATCTTATCTTGGTATGTGGTGTTAGGTGTGGGTCAAGCCCTAATTTCTTCCATAGTAGTTTCCAATTTTCTCAGCAGTTTTTGTCAAATAGTGAGCACTTATAATTGGGTAGATTTTTGATGGAAAATGTCATCTGTATCTAAAGGGAGAACTGTAGACAATGAATATAGATCAAAGCATAGTGCTTTGCACCTTTTTGTTATTGTTGTTTGTTTACTTGTTTTTTTTTTCTTTCTCATGTTTTGATCTGATTTTTCTTGCATATCATGACAAATAGGGAAATATGTTTAGAAGAATTTTACATGTTTTACCTATATCTGATTGCTTTCTGTTTGGGGAAGGGGAGAGGAAGAAAAATTTGAAACAAAGTTTTGCAAAGGTAAATGTTGAAAACTATCTTTGCATGTATTTGGAAAAATAAAATACTATTTTTTAAAATGTAATTGATAAACATTTAACAAAATAAATAAAAAATATAGTAAAATCTGGATAACATTATATTTTAAAACTACATCAATATGAAGCAATCAGTTCCTTATGAATGGATTAGTAGCTCCCAATTCTATTTGAGTTTGACACCACTAATCTAAACAAGAGATGATGTTTCTCCCCTTGATTTTTCTTTTCTTGATTGTTAGATTGAACTCTTCTGAATAGCTATCCTGGAGTGTCCTAGAATTTTATATATGCAGCATCATGCTTTTAAAAACAGGGATATCTGCAGACCTCATTATCTATAAGAAGCTCTTCTTCCACTTGAACTTGATGCTGAACCTCATTCTTGATCATCTGATCATAAAGTTTTAGCTGAAAGGGACTATATGGATCATTTATTCCAACTCCCCAATGTTAGGGGGGAAGTCCAGACAGATTAAGTGATTTGTCCAAGGTCACAAAGGAATTAAATGGCAGAGCTAATATTTAGGAATCCAAAACCTTTTGACTCCAAGTCTAGCAGTCCTAGTAACTTGCTTTTCCCTTGTTTAATTGTCATGGTAGAAAAATTTGGAACAAGATCATTCAATTTATACAAAGCTACAAAGTATAATGAACAGTGTGCTGTATGTAGAGTTAGAAAGACCCAAGTTCAGATCTCACCTTCGGTTTTTACAAGCTTTATGTCAATTGGCTACAGTATCTTTGAACCTCTTTTTCTTCATCTTTGGAATTATGCTTTTTAAAAATATCTGAATTTAAAAATTCTATTGATAAGCAAATTTCCCAAAGAGAACAATGACAAAAGGAAAGGGAGGGAGGAAGAGAGAGGAAGCTGGGAGGAAAGAAGAAAGGAAGGAAGGAAGGAAGGAAGGAAGGAAGGAAGGAAGGAAGGAAGGAAAAAAGTTATATATACCAAAATCTTTATAGAAATAATTTTTGTAATAGTAAAAAACAAAAAAGCTACAAATAAATAGATGCTCATCAGTTGAGGAATGACTAAACAGATTGGGTAATGGAGTTTTATGTTTCAATGCATTATTTCTTCAAATAAGAAACTATGACTATAAAGAATATAGAACGGCATAAGAAACATAAAAACTGAGGCAAAGTAGGGAAAATAAAACTATAACAATGGATAGGACAATAGCAACAACAAAATTAAAGACTACGAATTTATAAGCTGGATCCAAATGGAGATATGAAAATGCCCTGGTGTCCTTTTTTTGTAGAAGTGAGGGATTATAGGTGTGACTATAAATGATGTCCAATTTTGTTAAAGTATTGATTTGTTTTACTCAACTGGTATTTTTTCTTTTTTTTTATATTGTTACTAGGCATGGCTTTTTGAGGGGGAATAAAGAAGGGCTATGTTGGGAAATGAAGGTAACATAAGAAGAAAAAATTGATAAAACTTTTTTTAACAAATAGCTTAAGAATAAAATGGTGGGGAAACAAATATTTCCATTGCTTGAGAGAAATATGATGAAAGTCATGAATTTCAGCTCCATCCAATCCCTTTCTAGTCTAGCCTATCTGCCCACCATACATGCTCTCTATTCACATGCCCTTAGATGTTATGTTGTTCATGTGTGTTGTCTATGTACATATATCCTCCATGCCTAGTCCTAGGCTATATGTGTACTCTCTGCCACTGCTGCTGTGATAACCTACAGAAAATGCAAATCTTTCTTGTCAAATAAATTACTTTGCACTTCTATTTTATTAAATGTTCTTTGCTTTGGAACTGACATTCCATTTGACTGACATCAGGAAAAGCTTCACTAAAGAGATGACATGTATTTTGTGAAAAGTTTTTCCTCAATCCTAATGCCTTCCTTCTATTAATTATCCCCAATTTCTCCTGGATACATCTTGCTTATATATAGTTGTTTTCAGATTGTCTCCCCCATCAGACAATTAGTTCTTTGAGAGCTGGAATTACCTTTTATTTTTCTTTATATCCTCAGTGCTTATCACAGTGCCAGGCACATAGTGAAAGCCTAATAGATGCTTATTGACTGACTGACTCAAGCTTTTGAGTACAATTTGATTTTAAGCCATGAATTATAATATATACATATGTATATGTAATTATAGAGTATTATTAGAATCTCATTTCAGTTGTGACATAATTTACTTTGATAAGATCTTCAGAGACAATGCTTCATTGACTGAGTTGATAGTGACTTTAACATGTTTCCCCATTTCTGTCATTTTAATTGAAATCATTGTCAGTATTAGACTTTTTATTTGCACAAAGGAATTCATTTAAAAAGAAATATAATTCAAGAAATCCTACAAGGTCCTACTGAAAGAAGCCATACTATTCTCCATTTCGTTATAAATGAAATTATAATATCCAATTTGATAAATATTTCAGAAATCACAAAAAATATGGCTTGACAATTTTGACAATTTTTGTTGGGTTTATGGGAGGGGAAAGGAAAAGGGACAAATCAAGAAAACTGAAAGTCTGGGTGACTGAGAGTAAGATGGTACCATCAACAGATATAAGAAATCAAAGTAGTTAGACCAGATTTAAAGATGAAAGTGGTAATATTAATTTTAGACATGTTGAAATTTTAGACATGTATTTAGGGGACATCTAGTAAAAGACATCCAACTGACAACTGGAGATGTGAAAATGGAGCTCAAAGGAGGTCAGAGTTGGAGACAGAAATTTGAGATTCATTTGCATAGAGGGAATAATTAAAGTTATGGTAGTAGATGAGATAGCTCTCTTTTTGCAAAGAGAGAAGAAAAAAAGGGCCAAGGGCAGAACTTTGGGAGAATGTCTATGTAGGAAGAGATAAAAGGAAAAGAAACAGATAGGGAATTCATAATTAACTAAACAACAGGACTCAAAGAAGGGTCATTAATAGATTGAGGTTAAATTGAGACTCTAGCCTTGAAAGCTTTTACCAAATGAATTGAATGAAGGAATACTTATTAAGTACTGAGAAAAGACAAAGCCAGAAGACATAGCTAGCACTCAGAATGACAGGGTTGAGATCCTGATCAACCTTTCTGATTACAAAAGAAAATATATTTTTCTTTTTTTCCCTGTAAACTCTACCTTCATTATTAGAATATAAGCTCCTTTAGGGCAAAGACTGTTTTTACTTTCTTTTGTGTCCTTAATGCTTAGTACAATGATTGGCACATGATAACCACTTAATAGATAGATGTTACTTGAATTGACTTAATCTTCATGTGTCCTTAAGAGAGAACCATATTCAACTGTCAAGTGATTGCTGTTTCAACAGTCTCCCTTTTCTGTCAAGTTTTATAATCCCATAATCCTTTGGCATGGGTCATCACCCCTAGGAATCAACATAAAATGGGAACTATAACAATCCCACTGCTGTCTAACCCAAAACAGTTTTGTTCAGTGATGATATTCTAAAAGCATATGAGGGAATTTCATTAAGGGAGTTCTTCAGCATTGATAAGAAGGGATTCCTTTGCCAGATTACTATTAACAATATTCCTAGCATCCTTTCTGTGGATGAAGCACTGAAGCTCATCTTGGCCTTTCACTTCATAAACAAATAAAATGAAGTATACTCAGTTAGTAAGAAACCTCAGAATGGGAAACCTCATATCCAGAGGAATAAAGAGTGTTTCTCCAAACATGGAGAACTGCCAGCCTCCCAGAGGATTGTAGATCTGGCTTGCTGTTTTGATGTAAAGAAAAACAAATGTTCAATGCCTTTATGATACTTTAAATTCCAAGACTCTAGGAGACTAAATCAAGACATTGTGATATGACCATCAAATCCTTTCCTCATGAGAAATGACCAGATCAATCCTTCCACAAGCAGGATGGGGTTAGGAATTCTGTTTTGTCAGTCAATACACATTTAGTATTTACTTTGTGCAAAAATATTGTCTCTACTCTCAAGAAGCTTACATTTTAATAGGCAAGACAACATGTAAATAACCAGATTCGTATATTTACAGTGACATGTATTATCAATTTCAAATTGCTTGCCCTCTCAAGGAGGGAGAAGAGGCAGAAGTGGAATAGAGACCCTGAAATTAAAAACTATTTAAAATAATTTTTAAACATTTGCATATAATTAAGAAATATTTAATGAAATAAAATGTATTTTAAAGATGTATTCAATGACTATGCATATTATAATTGGTATTATTTTTCTTTTTTTCATTTAAAATGGGAGAAGAAAAGGAAAGAAAATAAATACTTGTTTGAAAAATGAAAGCAAAAACATTATAATGATTCAGTCACAGAAGAAAGGCATTAGTAAGGGCAGAAGGAACTGGGAGAGGAGGTGCCCAGGTGAGTTGGAGCCTTTGGCTGCTTTTTTCCTTGAGTTCAGACCAATGAGATGTTTTCAACCCTAGCACTTACCTCAATAGCTTCTGACTGAGATGCCAGCTGTTCAGAAATGGTTTCCACACTAGCATCACTTGTCAGAGGAAGAGAAATACCACCCATCCCATCAGGAAGTTAATGCAGTTAATAAGGCCTTTAAAAACCCATGTCCTGGTTAGCCAGGAGATCTGGGTCTTTCCAGTTACTCAAACAAAGCAAGTCTGAGATGCATGTGAAATATCAATTTCCACAGGCCCACAAAATCCTACATATCTGTCTTCTTCTATCTAAAAAGTGTAATAGGTTATAGTCTTTGATGACTATGTGCACTAATGTGCACTTAGGCATTTTTTCTGTCTTGAGCATTTCCCATAAATAAACTTCTATCCTTTGTCTGGTACTTATTTTGTATGAGTACCTTTCTAGAGAGAACTCTGTATGTAAGCTTCATTTTAGAGATTTTCCTGGAATTATCTGGAATAGGGACACACCAAATCAGAGACTGAGCTGATCCATCTGCTTAGCTTCCCTCAGCATGTCTTTAAAAGTCCAGAATCAGGGGTAGCTAGATGGTGCAATGGATAGAGCACTGGCTTTGGAGTCAGGAGGACCTGAGTTCAAATTTGACCTTGGACAGTTAACACTTTCTGGCTGTGTGATCTGGGGTAGTCATTTAAACCCAATTGTCTCGCAAAAAATAAAATAAAATACAGAGCCCATTGGAGATCAGATGTGATGGGAGGCCTGTTCCACAAGTTGTATAGGTTCACAGATAGTAGGGAAACTCTGGCTAAGATATAAGACCCTCTAACCCTGCAAGGGAACCTTCTGATGTGACAAGTTTGGCTCCCCATAACCCTTAAGGGCATCTCAGTCTTCCTAAGAAGTCAGGGGGCTTGACAACCTATGTTGTAATTAAAGCAGAGTTATACTAAAGTGACAAGAAGACATCTGCATACAATAGCAAGTTGTTTATGTGGTCCCACATGTGCAGTATATAGTTAATGGATGTGCAGTGTGCTACAGTTATGTAAGTGTATTAGGGTATATAAGGTTGAGAAAATTTTGAATAAACAAACTCCTGTTTTGACCATCTTCAGGAGTTCCGCCCTTTCACTCCTTATCCATGATCCGGATTCAGGCTGGTACCAAAATCCTCCAGTGAGCAGGTCTGGACAATGGGTTGCATTAGGATAGGGCAAAACCAGATGATATCTATAGGCAATTCCAATAAAAAAAAGTAAAGATTTAAGATGACAAAAAAAGAGAGATTGATGGATGGAGCAAAGTCTCAGAAGTGGCAGGAGAGGAGGGAATCATTGATTTAAATGTCCTGCTTTTTAATTTTGTGGCTCAACTGATTGCTCTTACAAATCTAGCACATCTTTGCTTTTTATTAAATAAATGTTGCAAGATATTCTGTGACCATGCCTGTCAGAGTCCAACAATAAGGTATGTGGGATGAGACTGACCTGTCATGGCCCAGACACCTGAGTCTGAGATATATCTCTCTCTTCCCCCCCCCAAGAAGTTTTAGCTAAGAAAGTCCCATAGGAAAATGATAAATTTATTACTATATATAAGGTCTTAATAAATACAGGAAAGATGGTGGTTGGGAGGGGAAAAAAACCAGGAATCTGATCTAGAGGGCAAACAATGACTATAAAGCAAACATCAGTCTGGAGGGGTGAGCCTCTGGCTGAGAAGAGAAAACTAAACTCAATAGGGTACATAAAAAAGAAAACAGAACAAAAATTGAAGTGGATTAGAATCAGGTCAAAACTAGACTTCCAAGAGGGAGCCCACTTCAACAAGTTCTTAAGTGATTAGGTTTGAAAGTAGCCTCACTTGAACTATTGCTATATAAGGAAGCCCACCAAGACAAGCCATCCCCACAAAGGGACTGGGGCCAAGTGAGGAAGGCAGTTCTCCTCCCCAAACAGAATGCTGCCTTGACTAGAGATGGGACAAGGCACCTCCAGGAGGTTCAAAAATTTTACTCCTTGGGGGTGGCTAGGTGTTGCAGTGGACAGAGCACCAGCCCTGAAGTCAGAAGGACCTGAATTCAAATCTGTCCTCAGACACTTAACACTTCTATTTGTATGACCCTTGGCAAGTCACTTACCTCTAATTGCCTTAGCAAAAAAAAAAATTACTCCTCAAAATTTTTATTCCTTAAAAAATGACTCCCCAAGTCATCCCCACTCTAATTCCAGCTCTGTAGTTAAGGATTTTTTGTAAAAGGCCAGCCTGACAGTCTTTAGACAATTAGGCATCAAGGTGGCAAAGTAGATAAAGTTCTGAGTCTGAAATTAAGAAGAAATTAAGAATTCAAATCTGATGTTGGACAATAGCAACATGACTCTGAGCAAGTCACTTAACCTCTGATTATCTTAGTACCCTCAATCCTTTAAAATCAGGATAATAACAGTACTAACTCCCAGGGTGAAAACAGAATATTAGCACAATGGCTGGCACATAATGGTGCTATGTAAATGCTTACAAGCATTTATATTAATAGTAATATTAATACATTAATAAATATAATAATTATATAATAATATAATCTATAATTATATATAATATATAAACATATAAAATATTAATATATATTAAAGAATCCACTTTTGAGAAAGCTTGATTCCTCTAAGTGTCTATATGATTCTGAATCATAGATTTTAGAACTAGAAATATCCCTGAGAGTCAGAGTAGTAAAAGAGAAACGACACAAAACTGAAAATTAGAAAAACCCAATTTGATTCCTCTACAATTTGTTAGCTGTGTGACTTTGTACACTTCTTTCTAATTTTTCTATCAGTAAAAGGAAGGAGTTATATAATATTTCATTCGAAGGTGGCCTATCTAATACAGGGATCTCAAGCCTATGGCCCGAAGTGCATAAGGTCATTTTGCACTTTTGTCCAGACCAAAGTATAATCAGATTAACAAATCTCTGTGCAGAGAAGCAGGACCTAAAAGATATTCTAGTTGTTCAATCATTTCCATCGTGTCCCACTCTTTGTGACCCTGTTTGGCTTCTCAGCCACTTCCTCCTCCAGCTCATTTTACAGTTGAAGAAATCAAAGCAAAGAGTGTTAAGTGAAAAGCAAAGAGTGTTAAGTGACTTGCCCAGAGTCATACAATCAATAACATTCAATGCCAGATTTGAACTCACAAAGCCGAGTTTTCCTAATTCCAGGATCAATGCTCTAACCTATCGACCATCTAGCTGCCCTGAATGATAGTACTATAATACAAAATGAATACTAATAAGTAAAAATAAATATGAAATTTCATTTTGGAATCACTAATTCCTTCACTTTACAGATAATAAAACTAAAGCTCAAAGTCCTTAAGGTCAAGATGGTCAAGGGTGGTCAAAGTTATATTATATAATTTTACTGACATATTCTAGTGCAAACAGTTGCTTCTTGACTTATAGTCCAAACTTCAGGCTTTGTCCTGGTTTGCTTCTCTTTATACTATACTGCTTCTTAAGATAGAGAACAACAATGTTTGTCAATCAATCCAATGTTACCCTAGCTAATATCCATCAACTATTTGGTACTGTGGAAACTGAGTGGCACTGGCAGAGATTTAACAACCAGCTCTCCAAAAAAAATTCATATTCACTTTCAAGTTTAATTTACATTCTTAACCTTTTCTCCATCTCTTTATATTAAACTGCTTCTTGAGATAGAAAATAACAATGTTTGTCAGTTGTCCCAATGCTACATTAGCCAACAGCCATCAACTATTTGGTTCTCTGGAGGCAATATGGCACTGGTAGAGATTTAACAAGGCGCTCTCCAAAAAAAAAATCCATGACTCACTTTCAAGTTTAATCTACATTCTTAACCTTTTCTCCATCACTTTCTGAGCAACAACAATCAAACAATAAAGCCCAGATTTACAGCATTTGCCAATTTCTGAGATTTTAATATTCACACTGAAAATTTAATAGTTAGCTCTCAAGTGTCTATAAAAGTTGGCTCTGGCACATCCTGGCAACTAAAGTTAGATGATTAATTGAATGTTTCTCTCTTCATCCAAACATTTGAATAGAAATTTCCTAAAACTACATCCACTTAACTCAAACAAGACAACCAATTGGGCTTAATATCATTCTAGTCAGGTTATTTTTTTAAATGGCCTCATTTATTCCTATCCAGCACTTGGTTTTCTAAATTCTAACACTTTATTAAATTATGTCATTAGAAAATAACATACCTATCTCATCTCCCCAGAGAAATTTCATCACTGAAATATAATTTAATAATATATGTTCAGTTTTTTATGGAGGGTAAATACAAGAAAAGGTCATTGTATAAACCATAAATGAAAACATTATACATTGGTTCTTCAGAGATTCCCTAAGGTCTCTGATATACAGAAGGACAAATGTTATAAGTTCTTTCCTAAATTCAATATTAAGGGTCAGGGAGGGAAATAGCGTAATCTCTGTAGAGGAATTTGCATGCTTTCTTTTTATCATAAAATGACAGCTATGTAATCTTGTAACCATGGCTTATATCATTACAGAAAAATATCTCTGAGTTCTAGTCATCATGTACAATCTTGAAGAAATTTATCAGTATTCTCAAGGTGCATTGTGTCCCCCACCCCCCACTCAGTCTCGCTTGTATGTGACAGAATCTTGTTCATTTTCTCCACCATCCAGAGTTTTTTCAGGAATATAAAATTTGGTTCTTCTTCCCTTCCATGCCTAATGAAAGTACTCAGGCTAACAAAGTATCAAATATAAAGTGTGTTTTATTTACCCTAAAAGAATTCAAAGAGATGATTCAGGCCAGGTTCAATGGTCTTGTGATGAAGAGAGCCATCTGCACCCAGAGAGAGGATTGTGGGAACTAAGTGTGTATCACAATATAGTATTTTCACTCTTTTTGTTCTAGTTTGCTTGCATTTTGTTTTCTTTCTCATTTTTTCCCTTTTTGATATGATTTTTCTTGTGCAGCATGATAATTGTGGAAATACGTAGAGAAGAATAGCACATGTTTAACATATATTGGATTACTTGCCATCTAGGACAGGGGGAGGGAAAAGGGAGGGAAAAGAATTTGAAACACAAGGTTTTGCAAGAGTGAATGCTGAAAATTATGCATACATAGCTTTTTAAAGTAAAAGGCTTTAATTTAAAAAATAATAATAAAAAATAAAAGAATTCAAAAAACTTGCATCCAAACCCATGAACAAGCAATATATCTCTTCTTTGAACCCTTCTGAGTCTCTCAGTTTCCCAAGGACCTATTCAGTTTTCCAGAGTTATAGTATTAGCTTATCTAAGACAGGGTCAGGCTATAATTCCCACTTTCTCATGATACTTACATACAACCTATGTGATACAATAAAAAGAAAAATATAGTTGTGGGTTAGTCTTCTACATTGTTACTCCCCCTATTCAGTCTTTTCAGTAGCATCCAACTCTTCATGACCTCATTTGGGATTTTCTTGGCAAAGATAATGGAGTACTTTGCCTTTCCTTCTCTAGCTTGTTTTATAGATGACGAAACTAAGGCAGAGTTAAGTGACTTGTCCAAGGTCACACAGCTAGTAAGTTCCCGAGGCCAAATTTGAATTCAGGTCTTCCTGACTTTAGGTCTAGTACTCACTACTCTGTCTTGCTGATAATTGTGGCTCCATATTATGCCAAATATTTCTTCCCCTTCTCATAATTCTTGGACAATGCTTCTTTCTCTCTTTTCTCATATTTTTCTGCCAGTGGCTCTTTCTGTCTGTCTTCTCTCCCAAGATAGACTTTCTGAAAGCTCCTTCATGTCTTCTCTGTTTCTGCTCTAACTCAGTCTGGTACCACTTCCTTAATATACTTTATTCTCTAGAGGGATGATGTGGATGCCCAGTCTTCTCTCCTCTTCTCTCTGTAGCTCTCACTTTTCAAAGTCAAATCTAAAAGTATATAAACTAGCATTGAGCATTAGGTCAAACAAAAGCTTCATTGAAGCAGGGAGAATTTCACACAAGAATTATCTGCAATACATCTAAGTAATGTATAAACAAACATAAAGAATTGGGTAAGTCCTTCCTTCCTCAGAAGCATAATTGGATTTTGCCTTTTGCCTTCACTTCCAGAAAATTCAAGGGTTAAATCTGTTATTCAATTTAATAATATAACTTATACTACATAAGTTATATAGTATGTGTAGTCATATGCTACATAACCTATCCTATAAAAAGAGTTATTATAACTATAAATTATAATTATATACTATATAATTTATATGTTATAAATACTATAAGCTATAATATGTAATAAGCTATAACATATAATATATACACATAATGCGTTAGATTATGGACAGCTAGGTGTCACAGTGTTTAGAGTGCCAAGTCTAGAGTTAGGAAGACTCATCTCCTTAGTTGGTCTCAGACACTTACTAGCTGTGTGCTCCTGGGCAAATCACTTAACCCTGTTTGCTCCTGAAAAACAAGCTAGAGAAGGAAGTGGCAATTTCTTTTGCCAAGAAAACCCCAAATGGGATGACAAAGACTCCCACATGACTGAAAATAACTAAACAAATATTATATTATGTAGCATGTTCTATGATCACATATAATTTATCATCTATAATTTACCATTTTTATAAAATATATAGCCATATTCTATGTTATTATACTATACATATACTATTTATTATACTATATGTATATGCTACAGGTAATATATATTATGCTATGTGTATAGCATATATAATAGCTATGCTATTATAGCATATAGCTATATAACAATATATGGTAATATAGTATTAAAGTTAAATACCTATTTAAAGTTATATAGAATAATATAACATGGCTATGTGATATATAAAATTATATAGTAAATTTTAATTTATAACAATCATAGATCTCTTCTCAATTACAGGTGAACCTCTGTTTTATAGAAACAGCAAGAGAGAGATTAAGTAAACTCATCCTTCTGGTAAATTACATAACTGGAATTCAAACCCAGGTCTTTTAAATTCTGAAATCAACATTACATCACATTCTTTATTCCAAATAAATTCTGTGCAATGTAGGATATGATCTCAGAGGTTTTTTTCCAGCTCCAAAATTCTGGGGTTCTAATCTCAAATCAGAGCTAATAGTCTTCATGTTTTATTTTGTTTTTTTTTTTTTAATGGCTACAATTTTTTCTGAATTTACATAAGGTCATGTGACCAAAGATACAATTTCCCACATATAGACATATGTAGAATTTTCAAAATGGTAGTTTGAGGTCTGAAGTTCCAGAATCATCCATCAGATTGATTTAAGTGGTAATTTAGAGACTATGACTAGGCTACACATCACTCTTAAAAGGCAAATCACTATCCAGGACAGCTTCTCATTGGAATATTCTAAGGTGTGGGGATAATTACTCCTTCTTTTACCCTTCTTTTGCAGATTCTACATGGTTTTCTACATATAACTATTAAATATATTCAATAGCAACTTATTTTTAATCACATGCCTTCTCCCACCCTAATTCTAGTTTTTTTTTTACCTAAAACATTTATGATTTCACTAATAGAATAAGAAATATTAAAATCCCACCCAGCTTGGAATTCAGGTGGTTGGAAATGAAGTCAAAGTATCCAAAGATCTGTCCCATTCTGCTGCATTCAATTTGGGGCACTTTGAGGCTAAGTCCATAAGACAGTTAGACATGAAAGAGATGAGAAAAGCAAAGAACCTTATTTTTGGTATGTTAACTATCAACAGGCAAAGCTTTCTCCCACCTCCTTGAGTAAGGAAAATCTGAGTTCAGATGAGGCCTCAAACACTTATTAACTTTGTGACTCTGAAAAAATCGCTTAACCCTTTTTGCCTTATTTCCCTTATCTATAAAATAGCTAGAAAAGAAAATTACAAACTTCTCCAGTATATTTGCCAAGAAAACTCCAAATAGGGTCATGAAGAATCAGTCATGACTAAATATAACTAAACAGCAAATATTACATTATATGGCATATGTGTGATTGCATATAATTTATAAGGTCATATACTATATAGCCATATATTATAATATGCTATTTTATGTTATATATGTTAAATGCTATAATGTGCTATTATAATAATATATTATTATATATAATGTGCTATTATTAATATAGCATTATCTAGACAGCATTAACATATAATATTATAGCATATGGCTATGGATATGAATTGTATGCTATGGCATACTATTATCATGTTATATAGCATATTATAGCATATGATTATAGAGGATATAAAGTTATATGGTAAATTATATGCAATTATAGCTTTTACTGTCATTAGATAATATTTGTTACAATATAGGGCTACATAGTATATAAAGCTAAATACATAATAAGGGAAGGATAAAACTCAAGTCAGGTCTCAGACATCACAGCTAGCATTTATATTATGCTTTAAACTTTTACAAAGAATTTTATGTATATTCTCTCACTTGATCCTCCCAAGCACACTGTACTTGTGATTATTATCTCCCATTAACAGATGAGGAAAGTGAAACTGAGAGAGATTAAACCACTAACTCAGAGCTATGATATGTTTGTGACAGAATTTGAACTCACATCTTCCTGGCTCAAAGTTCAACATTCAATTCATCATATTATTATTGGACCATGGCAGGAGGAAGAAGGCTGATCCTATGGAGAGATTATTCTTCAGCTTTCTAGTATCCACCCAAAATTCTCCAGTCTTCCTCTTCCTCACTGCTGAGAGGCAATTGGGTTTCATGTTCTCTGCCAGAGCAGATCATTAATCCACACACAATGGTTCTAAGAGGCCATACCTCCAAAGCTGGGACAGTAATGAACCAATATCATACATACTAGGATAGCCCTCACCCTAAAAGCAATCCAGGCAGTCTATGACAGCAAAAACCAGCTGAGAGCATGGGTTTTATTGGGCATTTGGGGTTATATATCTCACCTGGGTTTGAATTTGGTTTCCTTGGTTTCCTCCCTCTGATGTCCCCAGCAGGGAGACAGTAGAAATTAACTACTGGGCAAAAATAGTTTTTAGTGTGGAAGATTACATAAACAGAAGATTTTAGAAAAAGGCAAGGCAGTTGTACCTAAGCATAAGGAAAATTAAGTACAGAAGAAAGGACTCATTGCAAGAAAGACTATCACAACATCAATATGTGAAGGGGATTTGTTTTCTTTGATGTGGGAGTGTCCCCTCCATGGATATAATATCAATGATGATAATAATAATAGCTAGCATGTATATAGCTAAGGTTTGTAAAGTACTTTACAAATGTAATCTCATTTAATTTTCACAACAACCTTGGGAGGTAGGTACTATTATTATCTCCATTTTACAGATGAAGAAACTGAGGCACAAGAAAAATCAAATGACTTACCTTGAATCACACAGCCAATAAGTATCTGAGGCTGGATTTGAACTAAGGTCTTCCTAATGAGCCCTCCATCCACTGCACTACTTCATTATAGATATAACAATTATTTAGAAATTAGAAGTCTTAGAAAGTCACCCATGTCTCAGAGGAATGAACTTGGCCATATTCATGATAACACAGTGTCAGGGGTGATGTTTCAACTAAGATCTATCACTTTCTTCACCATGCCAGGGTACCTCTCTAAAATGAATATTATCAATATTATGTGCTCTATGCTGTGTACTAATAGAAATCATTTCTGGGCATATTCCTTTGTCAGAAACATTTCTTATCCTTCCTCACAGGATTTTTTTTATTGCTTCAGGAGCATTATGGTTACACTAATGCCAAGCTTTCTTTTTAATAAATGGCTTTTTTCATCGCCATATCACCCAGATGAATTCATTCTCTCTGACAATTAGCAATGTTTACATAAAAGGTATAATTTCTTGATAATAAAGCCATGCTATTATTGATTTTTCTTAATGGAAGTATTTTGTTTGTGAAAATAAACAGCAGGCACTAACCAAAGACAGTTGGAAACCAATGATATTAGTCTCTGATCATAACCTTTTTGCTGCTCTGTTGAAACCAATCATAATTCTGACCTCGATAAAACATTAGGAGATTAATAAAAGTCATTTTACCAAGTAAGGCTCATTCTCTTTTAGTGCTTTATTTGTCAAATAAGAGGGATTACTTTAGTACATGGGCAACAGTGCAATTATGACAAGCTACTTGAAAAATCAGTCTGATACTCATTTTGGATTTCCATTTGTAGACAGTTTATAAGCCATTGTCATCAATATAAAAAAATAAGCTTTTACACACTTCTAAGTGTTTTATTCTCCACAAGACATCAAGTACATACATTTGATGGCAGCTGCTGTTAGATCAGATCCTTCACCTAGAATGGGAATAAATAAGGTCAGACAAAGCTAGATTTATTCCTTAAGATATAGGAAGATAGCAGCTAGGTGGTACAATGGCTAGAGCACTAGGCCTGGGGTTAGGAAGACCTGAATTCAAATTTGGCCTCAGACACTTATTAGAAGTATAATCCTAGGCAAATCAGTTAATACTATTTGCCTCAGTTCTTCATCTGTGAAATGAGCTGCAGAAAAAAATGGAAAACTACTTCAGTATTTTTATCAAGAAAATCCCAAATGGAATCACGAAGAATTAGTCATGGCTAAAATGAATGAATGACAACAACATTAGGAGGGCAACACCAAGTACAAAAGAATTCTACCAATCCCTGTGGTTAATTTTAGATATATACCCTAGATTGTTGCATTTGTAAGAGGCACTTGTAATAGTCCCTATGTCTGTCTCAGTATAAAAGCTCTCAGCCCTAAGCTCTGCAAGCCAAATGAGATGTTAAACAATTAATGCCTCACTAAAGGTAACTTTTTAAGATCAATTAAATGCTTTTTCTCATTTCCATAGAGCCAGAAAAATAGAGGAATTCATCAAGAACATATAAACTAGGAATGCACATCTTCCTATAAGTTTATCCACATGGCTTATGTATTATTAAATAACTCTATAGTTAGCTGATAGTTATCTCTCTGATGGAGTTATCTATGTTTCTTGAAATGCCCAAAATGACCACCATATCGGCCTATTGATGTTTTAATTCTTACATTATCTCTCATTAGTGAAAATCAAACCAGTGGACAGATCTGCAATTAAAGGAAGCAATTATGCATTCCTTAAATCAGGTTAAGGCAGTTGATCAGATAATTTCAGAAAGAATCAATTCACTTCTACATGAAGTATTTTGATTATCCATCTTAAGTCTTGAATTCACTAGTTAATTTGTTGATTTGTATCAGTGATATATTTCATTTGCCTTCAAATTAATAGATAAAGTTTTACTGAGCATCTACTCAGTATGTGTCATGGACTGGAACAGCTTTAAAATCTCTCTATGCTGAATTGTTGTTGTTATGTTGTTATGTCCAGCTACTCATGACTTGGTGGGCCATACTGTCCATGGCGTTATCTTGGTAAAGATTTCTTTCTCCAGCAGACTAAATCAAACAGAGGTTAATTGACTTACCCAGAATCATACCGTTATTGTCAGAGACTGGATTTGAATTCATGTCTTGCTGATTCCAGTTCAAGGTTCTATCTATTGAGCCATCTAGAATTACACAATCTCAAAAAGCATCTTTAAAATCTAGAGATGGAATAGTATTATAGAGAGAACCCTGAACTTAAAGTCTAAAGAATAAATTTCAAATACCAGTTGGGCTAGTTACTAGATATACAACCATGGGGATCAAAGATAGGAACAAAAGTCTGATGTGTATTATAATATTCATCTCAACACCTTTTGTGGTTCCAAAGAACTAGAAATAACATAAATGCTAACCAATTGAGAAAAGGTCAAGTAAGACATATAGAAGTAATGTAATATTGTACAGTAAGAAATGATGGATCTGAGGAAACCAAAGAAGTATAGGAAGATGTGCATCAACTGATACAAAGCAGAAGCACCTGAAAAATGTATACAGTGACAAAAGCTGGAGTTCTCTATCAGAAGGGGTCATGGACCCCTTTGAAAGTCTGTCAAAGTCTTTGTACCCCTTCTAACAGAAATGGAGTAAAATATTTAAGGAAATGCTCAAGTGCAGTCAGATGTAGTAAAAATAAGGGTGTGATTCTTTTCCTATCAAGTTTGTGTACCCCTTAAATTTAAAATCTATAGATCATGGGTCTGTGAATGTTACAAAATCAAAGATAGTCTATGGAAGCAGAATGTTGCCTACATTTTTCAGATGTAGTCACACTATAGGATGCTTTTGCTTAATTATCTTTCATTGTTATAAGACCGAATGTATACCACATATATTCTTAGCAATATTAATTTGGGGGAAGAGAAGAATGTGTGTAAAAATGACTGATGGATAAAAAAGCATCCATAAAAGTTTTCAAAAGAAAAGAAAGGAGTTAGGCCAAATGACCTTTCACAAACCTTCCAGGTCTATAGTTAAGTTGCTAATACTCATTGATTATCAAATTATAATAATATTGTCCATGAAGCCTGTGATCACCCAGTTATTATAGGAACTGAACTCCTAAAAGGAAGTCTTTTTTTTTGCTTTTGTAAGCTCAGTTCCTAGCATATAAGAGCTCAAATAAACTACAATAAAATAAATATAAAAATAAATAATAAAAATAAAAAATAAAATAAAATAAACTACAATAAAAACTTGTGGAATTGAATTGAATGAAAGAAATATCAAAGATGGTTGCAACAAAGACACTAAGAGTTAGGCGTAAAACCACGCTAAGAATTCTGAGAGGCATTTTAATTCAACCACAACTTTAAATGGTAATACTTCTCAAGAAGAATAAAATTAATTGTAGAAGAGAGGCATGTAACACATAATTTTATTTCCCACCCATTATATTCCCCCCATAGTGTTCCTCTCAGAATCCAAGAAGAAGCAAGAAAGTCTTCACTCTTCTAATTTTCACTGGTTATATAGAAGATGACAGACTAACCCCTACCCTTGGCAAGAGATTCTAGACCTTGAGGACAGTAGAGTACATTAATGATGCAGGACCAGGACAGATACTAGCCCATGTTTTATGTTGAATTTTTTCAGATGTTGGTCAATTTTATTGGTCAGGAAATTATTGCTCCCCTGTCCATTGGAAGAAGGTGCCCTGGATATGCAATGTCAGAGGCTTCTAGTAGCAATTAGACTAGAAGCAAGGGGTGTTCACTTGAAGAACTAGCTGTATCCTCCTCCCAAGATTTCCCAGGGACAGACACTTACATCACCACCATCCCCATTCTGTCTCCATCTAATTCTTACTTTTATCATGTGCCAGCATAGCCAGCAGAAAGGCAGGAGAGATGCATAAAACATAGCATGAATCAGTGCTGTAGAATTGCTGAATATCCTTTCCATGTTATTGCAGAGGAAATTTCCTTTTTCTCAAGATGCACAATGAGATATACTTTTTAAAACTATGTCCAATGTAACAAATTGTTTTTACTTGATTACATATATATTTGTTATAAGATTTTATTTTCCTTTTCTTTTTTTAATGGGGAAGAGAATTGAGAGGGAGAGAAAATAAAGGCTTGTTCATTGAAAAAAAAAATGAAAAGAAAAAGGAAGCTTCCTCTTTTAACTGTTAGATGATCTACTGTACATGTATTTTATTTTATTTCAAAATAAATGAACTGAATCATTAAATTGGCTTGAGATAGTCTTGATTTGAGATAGGCTTGGATTACAATCAACCTAGGAGGGAAATCAGAATTAGTAGGGGTTTATAAACCCATCTTGAATTTTACCAGTATATAGGTAGGGAGTTCAGAGTCATGCATTTAATAAAAATGAGAGCTTATTCATTTGTTTCATTAATCATTCCCTCTGTGTGTGTGTGTGTCTGTGTCTGTGTCTGTGTCTGTGTCTGTGTGTGTTGAGGTGGAAAGGAGAAAGAGACAGAGAGAGACAGAGACAGAGATGGAAAGAGGGAGGGAGGGAAGGAGAGAGAAGAGAAAGAGGAAGGAAGGGAGAAAGGGAGGGAGGAAGGAAGAGGAGAAAGAAAGGGAGGAAAGGAGGGAAGGAGAGAGGGAGGGGGGAAAGAAAGGGAGAGGGGAGGAAGAGAGGAAGGGAGGGAAGGAGGGAAAAAAGGAGGGAAGAAGCAAGGGAGGGAGGGAGAAAGAAAAGGGGGAGGAAGAAAGGGAGGGAGAGAGAGTCATAGTAGGTTTAAGACAGAATGGTATAGAAAGACATTATCTTTCGCTTTCTCTTACAAGACAACAAATGTAAAAGGAAAGCCTACAAGAGAGATTTTCTAGGAAAGGGAAATAAGTGTCCCAGGGATGGACCAAAATCCATGGGCTCAAGTGTGACTGACAGCTTGGACTCTGTGCTTGCCAGTACCATCTGGAGGCTATGTCTGGTAATTTAGGGTGCCAAGAACATTCATAACTGAATAGCCAGTGATTATTGCCTAACTTGGAGAGAGCATGGTGTGGTACGGAAAAGGCTAAATTTGAAGTCTGAAGACCTAGGTCCAAATCTTCAAAACTTTTATAAAACTTTTTATTTATAAAACTTTGAGATGCTTACTTAGATTCTCTAAATCTCAGATTCTGCACCTGTAAAGAGAAAGGGGAGAAGGGGGTTAGACTAGATGATCAATAAGTATGTATTAAGCACTTATTATATATTACAAACACTGCTAGATTCTGGGGATATAAGAAAAATAAAAGAATCTCTGCCATCTAGGAGCAACATGTTTTTGATCTGTGGGTGATATATATGTAATCCAGGTTTTTCTGGGTATATTCAGTTCTACCATAGAGCTACCCTTGAAAGGGGCATGCTTGTCTGGTTACATAAACAGATAGATAGATAATAGAATCATAATAAATATAAGGTAACAGGGGAGAGGGAAGACCTTAACAGCTGAGAAGGACTAGGTGTATAAGAGAAATGATTTTTAATAACCAATGATTTGGGAAGATCCAAAGTTTCCTCTTTTTCTAAAGTCCTCATCTTTGATCTTGCAGATGTGAAATTGGATTAATGTTCTTCTCAATCTTGTTCAGACCCACCCAAGTTAGGGAAGCCCATTGTGCTCTACTCAGTTCTAGATGGAGATAAATTCTTTGAAAAGATTGTCTCTAAATGGGCAATTTAGAAGTAAATGATATAGTCTAAATTCATTAGAGTAGATTCAGTCCTTCATTATGTTTATTCTCTCATTAATTGTTGACCAATAAAAGTTCATTATCATTCTCAGGGATATCCCTCTTCCAAGGACATATAAGCTGTGAACCAACCACCATGAGGGTCTTTGGAATTTGAGAATGCCAGTGGCCTCTTTCCTTAATAAAATGCTAATCATTAATAAAATGATTAAATTATACAGAAATTATGTCTCAAATATTTTAAACATCACATGTAGTAAGTGATGTTTCAGCAGAACCATGGAGGAAATTAGGGATTCTGAGATCATTTTCAATTTTAAATCTATGATCTTGAAGTTAAATTTTCCCAATGATAGAAAATTGGCTTTAGATCAGTTCAACAGCATGTATGAAAAGATAGGTCATGCATATCCTGACAAAAAGCCCTCGTTAGAGGCATACCATGTCATTGACTTTAGAAAGAAAAACAAAAGATCTATTTGAGGCAGTAACAGGTAAAATGCCTTCAGGTTTTCAGACTAGTTCTGTGATTTCTAATCTACATAAATTACTTTGGAGCTGACTGTAAACTAGTTAATGGTTGGCTGGTGACAAAAAGATGAGGAAAATAATGAATGCAAACCAAGGTGACACAAAAGATTCAGAGGAATTTATATCTGCTTTGTAATTATGCTGACGCATGGGAAATTAAAATTCTTGTTGGCCTCCTTATTCCTTCCTTCCCTCCAGGCTTCCTCATCTTCTTCCCAATAAAAGAATTCTGATAGCAAATGGGAATTAGAGTTTGAAATCAAAGAAATCAAAGGAAAAGTAAGATAAGTGGGAAATAAGGGAGAGGAATAGAAAGAAGAGAAGAGACTCCAGGGAGAGCTTTGGATATTTGGGGACTATATCTACAAAACCCCCTAGACTAGGCCCTTATAAGAATCTTGATCCATCAGCCTTTTAGGCATTGGTTTTGGTTGATTTGTTTTTTGGTTTTTTTTAAACTGATTTGCTAATTCAGTGAAAGGAAGAAAATCAGTGAAACAAGTTATTTGAATAAACAATCAGAATGATCCAAGTAGTTTTCTGTAAGCAGAACAGAACTATCAAAAATAGGAGTTTCTAAACAGAATCCATACCATCCAACTCTATTCAGCAACACAGATAACTTAATCCATAGCTATCTTTACCATTGTACTCATAGTGCATCAGGATGGCTCCCTGAGCATGTTAGTACTCACAGCCTATTTTATTTCTGAATTAAAGCAATATTTTGGGCTCAAGAAAGTGAATCCTATGGTTCTCTTTCTTTTTTAATCTCATCATTTGTCATTTCTCCAACTCCTCTATAGAACATTTCCTTTGGAGAAATGGAGGGGAGAAGGAATATAGTTATTCAAAGTAAACCAACACTCTGACCATGTCTGATAGTTTATGCTTCATGCCTTATCCATAAGTCCACTGTTTCTCTCCAAGAAAAAGGAGATGCTTCGCCATTAGTCCTGTGGAGTCAAAATTATTCATCCCATTGACCAGAATTCTATTGTCTTTTAATGTTTTGATGATAATGATGATGATGTATAATTTCCTACTGGTTCTACTCGATACGCTCTGCATCCATTCATTTGTCTTCCCATGTTTCTTTGAATTCCAGAGTCATTACCTCTTATAAAGCAATATTTCATGACATTCATTTATCACATTCATTTGTTCAGTCCCCAAACCCATTGGAGACCTATTCTGTTTCCATTTTTTTCTTACTACAGAAAACTCAATCCTGATATTTTCCAAAGCTGTTCGTCAATCACCAACCACTTAATGAAACCTAAATCTGCAAAGACACAGCTCTTTTCATAAAGACATTCACAACTATAGTCTTCTTTTTTCTTTTTATAATTAACTAATGGTGAAATGGGAGAAACACAGTTATTTTGTACAAATAAATTTTCTACCATATGTGTTTCCAGAATTGTATCAGAGGAAAATAATGTTTGCCAAGTTTCTCTTCCAGGTTTGACTATCCCGAGTGATCAAATTTCCTTCTCTTTACTAGGGAGACTGGTCCCTAATTTAATACTTTTTCATTGTTATTCATGTTTCTTGTGGCAATTTCTCAAGTTCTGATAGATTTATTTATTCTCTACATAGCCCAGAAGCTGAATTGCAACATTTTGAATCACTATCTAACCTAAACTTTATTCAATTTCTTTTTTTTTTTTTTGCTTTACCTTGAAGACAGGGATACCAAGACCTTGGAGCCTGTGTTTCTTGGAAATAGAAGGGAAAATTGAATCAATGTTCCTTTTTAGAATTTGGGAGTAGAGAGTCAACAAAATAGATACAGCCTAAACACTTTAGATCTGATATATGGGGCAGCTATAATTAGCCTAATGCAATTGCATAGGTGAATTGCCACATTATCTAAACATCGTTATGGAAACATTCTCCTTTCCTCTCCCTAGGGTGCTCTTTTTGAAAGTCTTACTGCTCCAGTTAGTTCAGTGCTATTTATTTTTACTTGTGTTCATTATTTTAGTCCCCAGGAGTAATGTTCAATGTTTAGCAACAATAAATTTTATTTCCCACATGTCAGTCTGGTTACAAAGCTGATACAAATCCCTCTAAATCTTTTGTGCTGCTCAGTATGCATTCATTATTTTCCTCATCTTTTTCTCATCAGCCAACCATTTAACAAGTTTACAATCAGTTCCAAAGTAATTTGGGTAGATTAGAAATCACAGAAGTGGCCTAAAGCCCCAAAGGCAGCTCACCTGGTACTTATCTTGGGTAGGTTAGGACTTTCCAGGACCAAATCAACCAGTAAGAGAGACTATTTACAGTAATACTTTTAGCTCTATTTAACCTGTAACTTGAGACCATTCCATTTGCATATCTTTATCAATCAACCAAAAATTATTTACTTTCATGCATGGAAACCATTCCAAAGAAGTGGCTCCATGATTAAAAATAAAAACAAAAACAAAAACTACAAAGGGAATGAATTAAAACAGATAGTGAAAAGTCAATACTAACTAGGTAACATTTTTTTAAAAAGATTCTAATTAGTTTTACTTTGATCAATGTCAGTCAACTAGCATTTATTAAGTACCTACTATATGCCAAGCAAAAAGAATAGCCAATAAGAGACCAGTCCATATATCTGTATATATATGAGTGAAGGATTGAGTAAGCTTGCTCCTAGGATACACTCTTTCTCCATTTGGCATATATTCAATCAATCAATAAACATTTATTAAGTACCTACTATATGCTAGGGACTGTACTATGTGCTAGAATATCCAGTTATTCTTGCATATGCATCCAAAAGTCACAGACCGAAGAAATTTCTTTCTCTCTGGCAGCTTTTGAATGAGAAGGAAAAAATGCTGTTAGTTACTACTGCCAGAGGGTCATAAACACATGGGAGCTATGTTTCTTCTGTTCCTGTTATGTCTGTTCTTTCCTGTTCTTCGTTCTGAGTATTGGAAGCAGAATAAAGCAAATCACAACTTTGTGAGCTTTGAAAGGTGACAAGAGCTACCAGAGTAACTGAATTTCGTGGCAGAAATTTACCAGTAGCTTTAGTAAAGAAGGATTAAAAGGTTCTAAACCTGAAGAGCAATTTTCGGGGTCAAGAGCTTGAACAGCATAGGCAAGGATCAATCAAATCAGCAAAGGCATCATGTCTTACTCCCAAGATTGACTTGTTCATTGGATATGTCACAATCAAAAGCAAACCCGATAGAAGAAATATTTATAGTGACCACTTTAAGGTCTCTCCAGGGACCAAGGCAGTAAAGTAAAGATTGTTCCTGGTTTGGGAGTTCTTTGTATGTCACGCTTCACCCAACCTTCTTAGAGAAATGAACCCCTGAGCCTATTTATTAACAAAGAGAAGGACCAATGATGACTCTAGAAGAGCATCAGAAGGGAACAGAAGGAAGTTCCAAGAAAAACAATCAGAATGGCTTTGAAAGTGGCATGTTTTGTGCAAAAAATGTTTGTAGTAACCTTTTTTATAGTGGCAAGGAACTGGATGCCTTTCAGTTGGAGAATGGCTGAATAAATTATGGTGTATGAAAGGAATGGAATATTACTGTTCTATAAGAAATGATTAGCAGGCTGATTTTAGAAAGGCCTGGAGAGATTTACATGAATTGATGTCAAGTGAATTGAGTAGAACCAAGAGAACGTTGTACACAGGAACAAGATTATGTGATAATCAACTGTGATAGATGTGGTTCTTTTCAACAATGAGGTGATTCAAGTCAATTCTAATAATTTTGTGATGGAAAGAGCCATCTGCATCCAAAGAGAGAACTATGGGGACTGAATGTGGATCAAAACATAGTATTTTCACCTTTTTGTTGTTGTTTGTTTGCTTGCTTGCTTGTTTTTTTTTCTTTCTCATTTTTTTCTTTGATCTGATTTTTCTTGCTCAGCATCACAAATATGGAAATATGGTTAGAAGAATTGCACATATTTAACCTATTGCTTGATGTCTAGGGGAGGGGGGAAGCAGAATGGAGGGAGAAAATTTTGGAACACAAGGTTTTGCAAAGATGAATGTTGGAAAATAAAGTTATTATATAAAAAAAGAGTGATATATATAGTCCTCTTTTTTCTCTTCTCCTTTTTACATAAATATATATACATTAAATTCAGCTAAAGTTTTTTAAAAATTTAATAGATATCTTTTGTTTCACATTATCATATATGTACAGATATATGTTGCATATGTAAATATATGTATTATACATATACATGTATATATGTTTAGAATTTATTCACTGTTATGAAGTTAATACAAGTAAACCCATAATTTTTCCCTAATTGTACATATCAGCCTTCTCACAAGGGGTGCCTGGAGACTGTGCCAATCTAAATGAAGGGCAACCATTATACATGGCAACTCAAGTATAGGAAAGGGCAGCCACATGCACTTTGATCCCATTTTCAAGAAATCTGGATCTACCAAAATTGTAAACTCATCTCTAAAACAACACCAGCCCATCCCCTTTTAGAAACATGCATGTATCAGAATTCTCTGGTGTTATTCAAAACTCATCTTTAAAAACAGCATAGAGGGGAAAAAAATAGGATAGGGTTTGAACTCAGTGCTTAGGCATATTCAATTTTCGTTTGCTTTGGGTGCTAAAATAAACTTCTTTTAATTTTCTCTACCTTGTAATGCATGGAGAAACTGAGGCAGTATAGAGATTAGAGATTATTAATAGTTTTTTGATAGTAGTAGATAGTTTGGACTGGCAGCCATATTAGTCAGTGTCTGGATAGGACTCTTGTCTCAAAGTATCCAGATGGGAGTGAAAAATCCATAATTTTAGGTCTGAATGAGACTCTTGTCTCAAATCATCCAGCCCTCCAGTGAGGGGCCCCAGGGACTTTTATAGGGCTCCAACACTCAAGGAAACAAAGGCAGAAAGAAGGGTAGAGCACTGGGGGATAGAAGTTCCAGGAAAAGATTATAAATTCAGTTGTGACAGGTTGGGGATATGGAGGAAAGATCATAAATTCTGATAAGGAGCTTGGAGACATTGGGTCTGAGACAAGAAAGATATGCTCAAACATTTGAGATAAGGCAGATGGAGTTTTATGACTCTTTGGAATGCCAGTGGCCATACTTCCACAGCCCCAATTATCTCAGTCCTAATGGCCAGGAAGGGGGGTTGCCACCAGGGAGACCGAGGCAGAACAATTCAGGGAAATTGGAGCTGAACAATTAATGGAAATTGAGGCAGAACAATTAAGGGAAACTGAGACAGGAGCACTGTGGCACAACAACCTGAGTTTGCTTCATTATGAGAACACCTTGTAGTTGGTCAGCCATTTCAGTCATGCCTGACTCTTTATGACCCCATTTAAAGTGTTTTTGGCAAAGACACTGGAGTGGTTTGCCAGTTCCCTTTCCAGGTCATTTTACAGATGAAAAAACTAAGATAAACAGGGTCAAGTGACTTGCCCAGGATCATAAAAACTATCTGAGACCAGATTTTAATTCAGGTCTTCCTCACTTCACAACTGATACTCTATTCCTTCTACCACCACCCTGCTGAGTTGAAGGCAAAGATGAACAAAGATTTTCTTTTAACACACACACACACACACACACACATTCAGTTATCCATTCCACATCACAACTTCCCCCATTAGAGTTTTGATATATCACAAGTTGGCATGAAGAAAGTAAGTGGGAATTTGGGAGGGGGGGGATAGAAGCCACAGACCACACATGAAGACTGGCTGACAAGAAGGAGTCTATGACAAATACATAACCTAAATTTTACAGGAAGGTACTGTAAACCATAACAGAAAAAGAAAAAAATTCAGATTTCTTCTCTGATATGAAGAGAGGGCTGCATTAAAGGGATGAGGTTGAAGGAACATGGCACTGTGTTCCTAATGCCCACAATGTGGAAGGGATAATTATATAAGGGCTGAGAGAATATATATCCACAGAGAGAGTATATAATCATATAGAGAGAGTGTGTATGCATGTGTATAGAGAGAGTATATATATGTGTAATTATAGAAATAGATATATGGTTATATACTATATCTATATAGTATAGAGTATGTGTGTATATATGTATACACTGACATATTCTCTCTGTCTCTCTACATACACACACACACAGAGTCCTTCCCCATCTCCAAGAACCCTACTACATCACAAAGAAAAACATTAAAACAAAGCCTGTGAAGGCAAGAAGAGGGAAGGATCAAGTAATTCCCCATAGTTTAATTTGACATGAATAACTATTTTTAAAAAAGCTCTCCTCCATTTCATCCATAGCAAGTAGGTACATCTTCCTTGTCCTTGTCCTTTAAAAAGATCCACTATTTTCCTTGCTAGTGGGCTATCAAGATAATCTTTGTTTTAACCTAGACAATAATAAATTTATTTTATTTCTGTAAGCATAAAAAGTATAAAATAAAAGGCTTCTGATGATCTTCAAGAGGGATATTGAGTATTTTTACACAATAACTGTGATGTAATATGATTTTGTGGTCCCCTGTTATTAGGGGAACTTCTGTTCTGGTAGTGATTATAGATTTTCTACTTCAGGAAACTCCCATGCCCAATCTGTCTGATTCGAACCACTCATAGATCAAACTCCTAAAACAATAGAGAATAAAACCACTCCTCAATTCATTGCTGACTGGTAATCTTGTCAGTAATAATCTCAACCTAGAGACCACTCCTTCCTACCTAGGAGCCATAGAACTAGCATATCTATATTGAAAACTGGATAAATGTATCTCTTTGTTTTTGTTTCTCTGCAGAATTCCCTTAGAATTCCAGCCCACCTTTGTAATGGTATTACTGTTGCAATAAAGCTTTGACCCTTGTCTAAGGAGATGGATTCAAACCTGCAAATTGTTTTGAGATACCTTGTGACACCAGTCTGGGATCCCAAACTTTTGGGGTCTCCCCTCCCAACCTCAGCAATTGTGCCTGACAGACACAGGCAACATTTTATACTTGATGTTCCTTCATCCATTTACCAAAAGGAAGGAGGTCCATTTTATCTTCTTTTCTCTGGGACCACAATAGGTCATTTCAAATATTCAGTATTTAGTGTCTTCTTTTTCTATTATTATTCAGTTTTATTTTATTTTCACATCTATATTTACTCTCCTTTCAACTCCCACCCCCCATTCAAAAAGCAAGGGCAAAACAATTATAAGCATGTAGAGTCAAACACCTTTTTTGGTGTATTTTCAAGGTTTTTTTTTTTAAGTATGTTATTATAGGCTTTGGTTTTTTAGACTTGAATTAAACTTGGTTAAAGCTGGGAAGGGAATGAGAATAAATGTTGTAAATGAACAGTAGAAGCAAATTTGGATTGCAAATCCAAATGTTTCGGTTTTGGCAGATATAACCTTGGGCTAGTTTCTCCCACGACCTTCTATCTCTAAGAAGCTGACTGAAGCTGAAATGTGTTCATTACAATTTCCATCAATAAAAAGTATGTTTTAAGTTGTCCTAGGCACTGTACCCAAGTGAATCCAATTGAAGAATATGAATAATAGAATCTCAGAGATGGAAAGAAATTCAAAAGTTATCTAATCTCGATGTGGAGAACATGGCATAGAGGAAATGGTTAAGATCCGCAAAGTGTGAAGAAAGCATCTTCTTCCCAGAAAATGTAATTTTACAGGTCAAAAAAACAAACCTAGAATTCTGTAAATAGACACTGATTCTCCCATTGGAAAGAACAGAATAAGTCTTCCTAATATCTTTCTTCAAGAAGGCTTCCACTAGCCTAGAGATTTCCTGATCCACCAGGATATTCTGATTCAACTAGTCACAGAGAAATGCATTATCCTACTAGAATGGACCCAATCTTTGAAACTACTGAGACCTCAAGAACAAGCTCATAAGTATAATTATACCTAAGCTTTCTTAGGGATTCAAGTTTTATGTCTAGTTCAAAGACAATATTATAATTAGATTTTAAGTTATATTTTTAAGAAAATGTTCAAAAACAATTCCAAAACATATACATTATGAACTAGCTTTTTTATCATTATCTCTATAACTGTTATATAACATTCATCTCCTCTTTTCTGATGGGATTCAGCTAGAAACACTATTAAAAACAGAAAGAGAGAGACAAATACACATATGTGTATATAACCAGAATGTATCCTATCCTCTTACTGCTATTCTTGCGTATTTATTGTCCTATAGATTATTGCACAGTAGGATAAAATGACTACTTTTTTCCAAATCTATATTGTCAGATATGCCCATATTCTATAGTCTCACTGATATTATTTTAGTGAAGGTAGGATGTGAATAATGCATATACTCCATCATATATTCATGTTGTTTTAATTTGTCCATAAAAGTTTTATGCAAGGATATGATTGAGAATCTTACAAACATGAGAAGCATTGAATGAATTGCTATCTGCTCTAGTGGAGGGAATATCTGAATTGAAAAGATTATGGAGTCAATTAGACAATTAGGATAGGTAGACTAATAGGTGTAGAACTAGAAGGAACTTCAAAAGTTATCTAGCCCAACCTCCTCAGAGCATAAGCTATCAGTTTCGGTGCAAACAATGACAAATCAAAATTATGAAGTATGTCAACATCATAACATCCAGTCAGGGCAGTCTGAAAACAGAATCAAAAGTGAATGGTCAGAATTGGAAATTGAGTGGAAGTCCATTAATTAGGAAATGGCTGAATAAGTCATGTGATTGGGATATTATTTTCCCGTAAGAAATGATGAGCAGGCTGATTTCAGAAAAGCCTAGAAAGATTTATATGAATTGATGTTGAGTGAAATGAACAGAACCAGGAGAATATTTTGCAGTCACAGCAAGATGGTGATGAACAGTTGATAAACTTAGCTCTTTTCATCAATGCAGTGATCCAAAACAATTTCAATAGATTTGAAATAGAAAATGCTACCTGCATACAGAGAGAGAGCTATGGAGACTGAATGTGGATCGAAACAGTCTTTTCACCATTTTTTATTTTCCTTCTTATAGTTTTTTTTCCCCTTTTGGTCTGATTTTTCTTATACAATGTAACAAATATGGAAATATATTTAAAAGGATTGTGTATGTATAACATATCAGATTACTTGCTGTTTTGAGGAGGGAGAAAAAATTTGGAACACAAAAATCTTACAAAAATGAATATTGAAAACTACCTTTACATGTTTTTGGGAAAAATAAAATACTATTGAGAAAAAATGAATTTTGCCTAAAATTTCCATCAAAATTTTAATCAATTCTATTTTTGAAATGCAGATTTGGGAGTAATATTTGAAAAATATTTAATGACTTCTCACTCTTGTTTAATTAATAGATCCACATAATCACAGGTTAATAAGTTAATGATTAAGTTAGCAGACTTTCATATCCTTAAATGAAAAAAAAAAAACTTTGTACATTGTGGTTTTTGTTTCAGATTAGTAATTAGTCAGTTCTTTCCTTGACTTGTTTTTCACATACCTACTAGTGTTTTCATCATGTATGATTCTGCTTTCAAAATCAAGTTTTGATCTCCTCTAAGAAACTAACTGAACAATAATAATTCAACCTTCATTAATAAACACATTATGATTCCCTCACTTGGTTTTTTTCTCCTCTTCATTAGTGATAGCTTAGGGGCAACACAGTTAGGCTGTCTGTAATCTAGCTGCAGGTTCTCCTGCTTTGATGGTGACTAGAAGGCATATAAAGTCCCTTAGCTACTTTGCATGTTAAAGGGCCCTGCTGGCAGGTGGCTGGTGGAAGAGCAGAAACTTCATCTCTTGTGTCAGCAAGGGCAAGCTCACTTCAGTGACATGAATTTGCAATAAGAAGCACATTCAACAAACTTCAATAATCCTTTGTGCCCCCTTCTGAAAGGTCTCTACATCTGTATGAGGGAGAGAGATTTGGCCCCAGTATATCTCATTGTATCACTTTGTCCTATTTTCTCCACAGCATGAATATCTTTGAATATGTCACCATGTTCTAATTCTAGCAAGCAGAGACAGAAATCTGTCTCTAAGGTTGTTTTTTACATTAATTTTCTTTAAAATTATTTTCAATTTCAGATTGTACTTGCACTTAACTCACTTCCTCCATAGAATGGAACTCAAGTGTTTATATAATACACACAATCTCTTAAAATGAATTTCCAGGAAAATCCTTTATACTATTAAACTCTATAAAATTATTGCACATAGGTTTTATTATGGAACTCACTTCAAATGGGTTGTAATATTTTAATAACTGAAGAAAAGTCATAGTTTATAGCTTGAAATTCAATATAGTTGGGATAAGTTGGGTTTTTTCTCCATAAAATATGCACAAATACTTTTTGTCTCCACTTAACTAATATGTTTTGCAACAACCTTCTGCAGTAGCAGAATAATGTAAAAAGTGTGATTAATAATAATCTTTTTATTTTACCAAAGTTCCCATTTTGAATTATTTTTTCTAGATATCCTCTGCTATCACCTAGTTTTTTCAAACTGTGTTGCAGTATGAGATTTGGTGTTGGATTGCATTTTGTGTCAGAGCCACAAAATGTTAAAGCATTAAGCAAAAAAAAAAATTGCCATTCCTCCTGAATTGAAGAAATACCAAAAATCAGGTACCTGCAGCATAGAAATATACAGGGACAGAATATTCATTGTTTATTAAGTGGGCTGATCCTGAGATAAAGATTGAGAGATCTCCCAATGAATATGGTTATTAATAAGTGTAGCACATATAAATTCTGGGCTTACTCTCCCAATCCACACTCAAATCAGAAAGTTGAATCCCCAGAGCTATCAGGCTATTCCTTACCTCACAGCTCTAAGAAGCGATCCTGAGGAAATTGAGGGTATCTTTATAATGTCATTGCTCACAATTGCTCATCTTGTATGTTCCCTCCAAAATCACAATCACTTATTTTCCCAACATCATTCCAATGATTAACATTTCAACTTTAGTTGCCCATTGATCACTCTTCCATATCAACTAACCTTTTAGTATCTACTAGTTTTTACAAGGGGTTATTATGTAGACAGGACTGAAGTACAAAAGTCTCTGAAACTAGGATCATCGCCTTCTCCATCACATCAGTCCCTGGGGAGAGTGGACTACTCAAATATAAAGTGATTACTACAAACGTTCTTCTCACCAAGTATACTTCTGGGCTCCTTTGCTTGCAGGACATGTTGTCTTTATGGCCAGGTAATTCCCATCCATTCACTGCTCAGTTAGGTTATGCAAGTTGTTCCTCAGGGTCTATGCTGGATTCTCAATCCACTTAATTCCTGCAAACTCTTATGGATTTCTAGGATTGGACCTCTGATGGCTTTTTCAAACTTTCAGAGTTCATTTCACATTGCTCCACTACAAAGCCATTTTGCCTAAGACCAGATAAGATTGCAACACAATACAGATGACAAACAAGAGCTCCATTATTTTGTTTTGTTTTTTACTTTTTGTTTGTTTGTTTTTGAGGCAATAGGATTGAGTGACTTTCCTAGGGTCATACAAATATCTGAGGTTGAATTTGAACTCGAGTCCTCTTGTCTGCAGGGTGGCTGCTTTATCCACTTCACCCACCACCTTGCTGCCCCTAAGAGCACCATGCTCTTATAGCTTCACAATGGCATTGATGGGGAGATAAATCAGTGATAGTGTCTCTCACCTCTCTCTCTTCTCTTAAGCTTGCAACATTCCTTCCTCCTCACTTTAAAGTCATCAAATTAAGAGTTATCTTTCTTTTTCTTTTTTTTGCAACATGGCTGATATGGAAATATGTTTTGCATGATTTCATTATTTTGCTTGCTTTCCCAATGCATGGAGGAGGGGCTAAAGAAAGGGAGAGAATTTGGAACTCAAATTTTTTTAAATGAATGTGAACAAATTAATATTATAAAATAAATAAATAAACAAAAGAGAAGGACATTGCAAAGCATTCTAGTACCTTTATTAAGAAAACCCCCAATTATGGTCACAAATATTTGACACTGAAAAGACTGAAAAAAAAATAACAACATAAAAAAGAGAGATCAATGTCTATGCTTTTTGCATGCAAACTCAGTTCTGAATCAACAGCCAAATAAAAAAGCTTCTCATCCTCCCATCCCCATCCTCACCCCCACCCTGCCATTAGGCTGACAGGAAACAGTGAAGACACCTGAGCATGCTCTGCATTAGAAAGGGCCTTGGCCCTCATTGTCCTATTATAAGTCTCTGAAAGAGAAGGGGAAAAAATATTTATTTCTAAGATTTTTCTTCACTTAGGCAACCATTTCCCAGGGGTGTCTCTGTTTTCAAATGTATCTTCCTAATAAAGCTGGACAGGCTCTTAAAGTTTCATTTTTAAAATCAGATAGAAGGATCCTTCTGCAGTATAAACTAGGTTTTCTGTTTCTCCTAGAGAGAAAACAAAAATACTGTGTATGAAAGTGGGGAAGTTAATTTTATGGTTTGACTGGTTTGGTAACCACTTTTCAACTTAACTACACAGATCAAGAAGAGCTATAATTTGGATTTACATGGCCTCTTTCCTTAGGATTCAACAATCCAATAAGCATTTGTTAAGCACTAGCCATGTGCCAGATCAGCTCGGTCACTGGGGTTACAAAGACAAAAAACAGTTACTGCTTTCCAAGAGTTTACATCCTTTTAGTTGGACTTAGTGACATCAAATCCCATTCAGTCTTCCACCCCTCCCCTTTGAATCCCATTCGGTTATATAAATATTAAACCTGCTAAACTGACTGTCTTATGAACCTAAAGCAAAGGATTTCTCTTTCCTTAAGACTGTGGTACAGAGCAGTTTGCACTAAATGAAAAACATCTCTCTACATTTAATGGCTAAAGGACAGTTACAGTTAGCCTATAAAGTGTAGCAACTCTTTAAAAAGAGGATTATTATTTCAATAGTCAGGAAGAGATGAACTTTTGAGCCATACCACTGGCACTGTGAGCATATCACTTAAACTCCTAAATTTCAGTTTCTTCATTTGGAAAATAGTTGATAACATCTATCTTGTCTATCTCATGAAGCTGTTGAATGGATAAAATAGATATATAAGCTGCTTTATGAACCTTAAAGTACCAGATTAATGAAAATTATCATCATTATTAATATCATTAATAATGTCAGCTATAATATGACATGGTGAAGAGAGAAAACCAGTATGACACAACTCTACTTCCTACCTAGCATTAGTAATAATAACCTAAATCAAGAGAAAAAATTCTTTCTTATTGATTGAGGATACAACATTTTTAAAATCTCTTCGTAATATACTTCAGCTCTGTAAAGTAAGAATTTGCCATAACTCCAGAGTGAAAAGAACTGGAGGTCAACTGTTTGCAGGAGAGGGAAAATGGTAAAAGGAAGATGATTTAGTGTTGGGGTTTGTTATTGTTGTCATTTCCCATTTTCTGTGACCCCATTTTAGAGTTTTCTTGGCAAAGATATTGGAATGGTTTGCCATTTCTTTCTCCAGCTCATTTTACAGATAAGGAAACTGAGGCAAATAGGATTAAGTGACTTCCCAAAGTCATACAGCTAGTAAATGAGGTCCTATTTGAACTCAAGTCCTCCTGAATCTGGATCCAACACCCACATAGCTGTTCCTAGTGTTGGATAAAGTTCAGCTAAGGAGAATTAGTTGTCTGATCCTGGGTTGAATCCTAACTGGATGATGCCTCGTTCCTATATTTCACTGAGAGTTTGGGTTCACAAGAACCCCAAAGATGTTCTTCAAGAAAAGAGCTGAAAAACCCAGAGCTACTTAGATTATAAACGAGATATTTTCTGATGAACACATTTATGTTTTTCATCTCAGAAGCAATTTCTGATCTGCACTGTTACCTTGGTTTTTCTTGTCTCCCTCATATCAAGTGGGTGTTACCCTTCAGAAAAAAAAAAGTGTCAACCAACCCATCATTTCTTCAAGACTACAGGAGAGGGAATATTGTTTGAAAGATTTTGTATTCCCCCTCCCCCATTTCATTTCCTCACTTCATTCTTTCTCACTGTGATAATTGCCTGTAAGTGCTCAAAAGGTGTCAGGAATTTGCTTGCTTAGCCATCCTTGGAAATATCATAATTAGTACCTGACACCCAGTTACTTTGTCACTGTTTGGAACAGAGGGTATGGGGTAATACCTCACCCTTTCCCTATTGTACTCCATTTAAAATAATTAATGAGTCTGCAAGAGACATGTTAACTGGACTGAGGAGACAGCTCTCTATTTATCAATGATACAGCACCCTTTGATTCAAAGCTAGTTTGGAAAATCGAGGAGCATTGATCTACATATTTGGCAGAAACTGAAATATAAAGAAGACATGTTTCCCAGAACACTCTCTTATCTCAATACCAGCTCTTGGCAACCCTAGCACCCCTCAGGAGCTATAGACCAAGTGCTACTTCCTACTGGAAGCCTTCCCGATTTCCCAGTTGTGATCCCCTAATTACTCTTATTTTTGTATATCTTGTGTCACTCCCCTTGACACTGTGAAAGACATATGGACCCTAGAGATGTGAAATCCCTATTCGATTCTATCCTCAACCCTGCAAAGTGACTTATCTTAATTTTGTGACTAATAGGGGGAAGAAAAATAAAGGGGGAAATTTTACTGACAAGCTCCTCCTCCCTTTCCTTAGGAATAGGAAGGGGAGCTAAAGCTGAGCAAAAGAGAAAGGAGTAAGTGGGATCATTGAGCAATGAGATCAAACATGTCAGCCCCAGGGCAGCACAAAGGGGCAGCTGCACTAACCAGGAGTTGTGCCAGAAACAGGCAGCACCAGCCATGAGATTCTGAATTCCAGACTCCCAGGATTTAACTCTGAGGATGAATTGAGCAGATATCAGGATGGAAGCTTTGTAGCTAAAACCCACTGCTTCATCTGCATTATCAGTTAGTGATTTAGTTAGTTTCTATCATTTCCTTTATCTCCTTTCCTTCTTTTTCAAGGCCCATCCCAACCACCCAGGACATTATGGTGTGTCTCTCCACCTTTTGGCCTTTCGCTTTATTTTTTAAGGTTTAAGGATTTAATGGATTTCTGGTTTGTGTATGTCCTTGCTCACACACAGTAGAAAATGCATCAGGAGACAGAGTCTGATTTCCATCCTCAGGATTTTGCCAGAGCATTTTTCTCTAACCCGAGGCTCAAGCTGTAGAAAGAAAATCACTGATTAATTTCTTGCAATTGCCCGGAGCAAAATGAGAAACTTAGGTTCAGATCTTACAGCACAAAAGACTCAGCAGTTTATCTGGGGTCACCATGACCAGCTGGCTGGCATTAGGAGGTGAGACTAGTTACTTTCCTTTGCATAGTTTCCAGCAAACCTACTTAAAGAAAAAGCATTCCTCCAGAAGCAAAGATTCAGGGAGTAGTTAGATGGGAAGCAAGCATGGAGGAAATGGCTGGAAATACAAGGGAAGAAGTAAGCAAGAGGGAAGAGTGTTGATCACAAATCTGCAGCACACCACTCATTTTTTACCTCTGTGAGAAAATGCTGAATCCTATAGTGGAATATGAGCTCCTTGAAGACAGGAACTGAATTGCTTTTTTTCTCTTTGGTCCCTTGCTGCCTAGCTTAATGCTGTGTACATGATAAACATAATAACAAGCACTTAATAAATAAATGCTTGTTAACATTGCTTCAGCCACAGTGTTACAAGCATTCTGTTGGGTGTGTGTGTGTAAATTTTGTCTCCCCAATCAGACTATAAACTCCCTGAGGTCAGGAACTATTTTTTTTCCATAAATTCAATGCAACAAGCATTTATATAGAGCAAGAAACTATACTCAACCTAGGGAATAAAAAGATGAAAACAAAAAAGTTTCTGCCCTCAAGGGATTTACATAATACTGGGGGTGAAAGGGTGGCCCAATATATGGAGATAGCGATTGAGAACAGGAACTTTAAACAGTCCATTCAGCGTCCAGTTTCAGAATTTTAATCACCCATCCTGTGGCACAAAGGTAGCCAAATCCTTTAGATTGTCTTGTTTGCATAAATAAAAAGCATACCCTACTTCCTCCTGTCTCACTACGTAGTTGATGATTCTGTTATGCTCTATTTTCAAAAGGGCTACCTGAAGAAATCCTAGCATGTGATCTGACTTTACCACATCTACTAGGTGTAGAGATTTAAGATGTTTCTGAGGTCATCTTGCAAATAGGTGCCTCTGTCTTTTCTATCTCTTCTTGTGGATGTCAGCATTCTTCTCTGTGGACATTGTTGAATGGAAAGCTGCTTTTCTGGTAGGCAGAAGAATACAATTGTTTTCTCCTCTCTCTCTCTCTCACTCTCTCTCTTTCTTTCTTTTTCTCTCCCTCCCTCTCTCTTCTCTGTCTCTATCTCTCTCTGTCTCTCTTGTCTCTGTCTGTCTCTCTCTCTTTTTCACCCTTTCAATGGAAGCCCAAATAACGGGGAAGTCCTGAATATCCATGGGAAAGAGAAAGAATATGGCCCATCATTATCTCTTTGATCTAGTAAGAAAAACCCTTTATGAAAATGCAAGCCACATAGACCTTGCTTGGAATGAGTGCCAGGAAACTAGTATTGCAGCTGCTAACTGGCACTAAAGCTATTTGGCCATTAAGAAATCTTTGGTAACTTTGGAGAGAGAGTTGAGTAATGAAGTAATGAAATCAGAAACCAGTTTGCAAAGGACTGAGAGGAAACATACAGATAAGGATTATAGAGAGCTTTTTCTAGTAGTTTGACTGTAAAAAGAGAAAACACAAAATGATAGCTTGGTAGAGTCAAATGATGGGTTGGGTTTGGTGGGATGGCATTCTTTGACTGGACATGTTTATAGGCAGCAGGAAAAGAAGATACTATTGTAAACAAAAGATCTTCTCAGGTCCCAAGGCTGATATAGTTGAGTAGAAGGAGCATTTAAAAACAGAGTTATTGAGTCAAGATAGTTAAAAACCTAAAAAGCTTGTCCTCAAATCTTCCCAGCCTCACAGACGATAGTAGACGGAAGGGAAGAAGAGGAGATCTGGGAGAGGTGAAGGAGGTATTTTGTACATGTAAAATGATTGATTTTAATAACAGCTAGCTAATATATATGTGTGTGTGTGTGTGTGTGTGTGTGTGTACAAACACACATACATACATACATATGCATATAATGCTTTAAAGTTTGCAAAGAGGGGCAGCTGGGTGGTGCATTGGGTAGAGCACCAGCCCTGAAGTCAGGAGGACCTGAGTTCAAATTTGGTCTCAGACACCTAACATTCCCTAGCTGTGTGACCCTGGGCAAGTCATTTAACCCCAATTGCCTCAGCAAAAAGCAAAAAAAAAAAAAAAAGTTTGCAAAGAAATTTACAAACATCTCATTTTAATCTCACAACAGCCCTGGGATGTAAGTGCTATTAGTTTTCTCATTTTATACTTACCTGTGCTGTGTTTGATGAAAAGAAAGGTTACATCTTCATCAGAGACTAGAATAAAGGAGAAAGAATGGAGAGTGTTGTCATAGGGTTTCCAGATGTACAAATGGAGAATATTATATGCTGATTCAGTTTTACTGGTTAAAGTATTGTCTTGAATCTTCATAATGTCAAATTTGATTTAGCTAAAACTCAGTACAAATCACAAGAGAATTTCATTTTTACCTCACTATATAAAACAATCCCACCATCTGTTTAGAAGAAATTCCCCAAACTAAAATATTAAGAAAAATTAATTATAAGCAACAATACCCTCAATAAATTGTTGATTCTATTGGTGAAATTTAAACTAGTGAACAATGTCTGACAGTGCTGGTGCTAGAGAAAGGGGTACTTTTAAGAATTCCACAAGTTAATCATATACCTAAATTTTAATGAAGGGAGAAATAGTTGGTCATTTCTCCCCCATTCTATTGGGAGTGCAATAGATTTCTGTTCAAGTCTCTCTGATTTGTTTGCTTCAAGAAACAAAGATAGTTGCTCTGCATAAAAATTCCATGGCATTCCATAGAATTCCATGTCTTCAAAATAATCCAGAGATACTATTATAAACAAAAGGTCTTCTCAGGTCCCAAGGCTGATATAGTTGAGTAGAAGGAGCATTTAAAAACAGAGTTATTGAGCCAAGATAGTTAAAAACCTAAAAAGCTTGTCCTCAAATCTTCCCAGCCTCACAAAAGATGTTTACAGATGGGACTGTATGACCTTGGGTACCATTTTAAATGTGTCAGCTTTCTCAATAAACTATTACTGAAGATCATTGTGGGTCAAGATGGGTGCAAAGGATAAAATAAAATTTAAAAAAAGTTGGGTGCAGAGGTGAACCAATTTTGAAAAAAAAATTTTCTGGCCTTGGGCAACAAAAAAGATGGAGTTTCTCAGAAGCAGGTAATCAGGGTGGATAAACAGAGAATAAAATTTATTGACTTGTCCACCTTCTTCAAATAATAATTAATAGAGATGAGATTTAAACACAGACCTTCTAATTCCAAATCCAGTGGTTTTTTAACTACATTATTATGTCAAAACAAATTGGATTTGTTGGTTGTCTGGGTAAACTTGTCTCAGAGTCATAGAAACCTTTTAAGGTTTTTAATGGGTCAGTGGTTACCTGGTCTTTTGACTTAATTATCTTGTCTCAATTAATGCTTTTAAGTATTCCTACTTCTCCACTAAATATAACTCTACCCTGGGACCTGAGAAGTCCTTTTGTTTACAATAGTATCTCTAGGTTATTTTGAAGACATGGAATGCCATGGAATTTTTAAGCAGAGCAACTATTTTTGTTTCTTGAAGCAAACAAATCAGAAAGACTGAACAGAAGTCTATTATACTCCTAATAGAATGAGGGAGGAATGACCAACCATTATCCCTCACCATTTCTCCCTTCAATGAAATTTAGGTATCTGATGAACTTAGGGAATTCTTAAAAGTACCCCTTTCTCGTTCCAAAACTTCCAGACATAAGTAACCTAGTAATACACAGAGGGAAAACATAGCAACGTTGATGTGAATGTCTCTAATTCCTGCATTAGGGATGACTTTTCTGTGAAGGGTGCAGAACAGTTTGGGGTTAAAATAAGCCTTAGGGACTTATTCCATTTCAGGACAACCCCCAGAAAATCTACTTTAGTCTCAGTTCATAAGAATAATGAATTGAAAGATTAATTTCAGAAATTACATTTGAGTTTGGAAATGACAGTCTTGAATGGTTATGGTTAAAAAAAAAAACTGGGGATAGTGACTATTTTCTGTCTTTCATCAGAATAAATCATGTGTATGGGATTTTAGAGATAATATAATTCACCCCCTTCTCCAATTCTGGATAACCACTTTTCTGAAACATTACAGAGTTATTCCTTTGTTATACAGGTTAAACTAGATGACCACTGAGTTTTTTTCTCCCAAATCTATTGATTTGGGTGTTTCCTCTCATTTAATGGATAGGGAAAGTCAAGAGAGGGCCAATTTTAATGGGTTAAATAAGTAACAGACAAAAT
Organism: Myrmecobius fasciatus; assembly: GCA_023553655.1. NCBI lineage: Eukaryota > Metazoa > Chordata > Mammalia > Dasyuromorphia > Myrmecobiidae > Myrmecobius > Myrmecobius fasciatus. The sequence goes on from JAJPUD010003780.1 coordinate 218,444, forward strand.
AGGCAATAACTATAGCAATCTAGTGTTTGACAAACCCAAAGATCCCAACTTTTGGGATAAGTACTCACCATTCAACAAAAACTGCTGGGAAAATTGGAAACTAATATGGAAGGAATTAGAGCTTGACCCACACCTAATACCACATACCAAGATAAGATCTAAATGGATTCATGATCTATATATAAAGAGTGACATTATAAGCAAATTAGAGGAACATAGTATAGTTTACCTCTCAGACCTGTGGAGATGGAATAAATTTATGTCCAAAGAAGAACTGGAAATCTTAATTGAATACCAAATAGATAATTTTGATTATATTGTTAAAAATTTTTATACAAACAAAACTAATGCAGACAAGATTAGGAGAAAAGCACTAAATTTGGAAATAATTTTAACATTTAAGGGTTCTGATAAAAGCCTCATTTCTAAAATATATAGAGAATTGACTCAAATTTATAAGAATTTAAGCCACTCTCCAATTGATAAATAGTCAAAGGATATGAACAGGCAATTTTCAGATGAAGAAATATGAAGTATTTCTAGTCATGAAAAAATTCTCCAAATCACGATTGATCAGAGAAATGCAAATTAAGACATCTCTAAGATACCACTACACATCTGGCAGATTGGCTAAAATGACAGGAAAGGATAATGACAGGTGTTGGAGGGGATGTGGGAAGGCTGGGACACTGATGCATTGTTGGTGGAACTGTGAATGGATCCAACCATTCTGGAGAGCAATTTGGAGCTATGCTCAAAAAGTTATCAAACTGTGCATACCCTTTGACCAGCAGCGTTTCTATTGGGCCTATATCCCAAAGAGATCTTAAAGGCGAGAAAGGGATCCACATGTGCAAGAATGTTTGTGGCAGCTCTTTTTGTAGTGGCTAGAAACTGGAAACTGAATGGATGCCCATCAATTGGAGAATGGCTGAATAAATTATGGTATATGAATATTATGGAATATTATTGTTCCATAAGAAATGACCAGCAGAATGATTTCAGAGAGGCCTGGAGAGACTTGCATGAACTGATGCTGAGTGAAATGAGCAGAACCAGGACATCATTATGCATGGCAACAAGAAGACTATATGATGATCAATTCTGATGGACATGGCTCTCTGCAACAAAGAAATGTGTCAAACCAGTTCCAATTGTTCAGTGATGAAGAAAGCTATATACGCCCAGGGAAAGGCCTGTGGGATCTGAGGATGGACCACAACATAGCATTTTCATGCTTTCTGTTGATGTTTGCTTGCATTTTGTTTTCCTTTTCAGGTTTTTTTTTCTTCTTGTCAATCCAATTTTTCTTGTACAGTAAGATGACTGTATAAATATGTGTGTGTATAAATATATATACATATGCATATGTATATATATATATATTTGATTTGCCATATATTTTAACAAAATTAACATATTAGACTACCTGCCACCTAGGGGAAGGGTTGGGGGGAAGGAGAGAAAAATTTGGAACAGAAAGCTTTGCAAGGGTCAATGTTGAAAAATTGCCCATGCATTTATTTTTGCAAATAAAAAGCTCTAATAAAAAAGTACCCCTTTCTCTAGCACCAGCACTGTCAGACATTGCTCATTAATTTAAATTTCCCCTTTATTTCCATACTATATCATAGGTGCCCTATGTCTAGTTTTGCCAATATGTTTTGCAATAGGTCAAGTGGATTGTGTATATTCTTCTCTTTGATTTAATGTCCATGTTATAAATAAAATTCTGAACCCCCAAAAAGAATGCAGTAAGTGAACAACCTCAGGATGAGTGAAGCAGTTTAAACTTGTAATATACACTTGCAGAAATGGGTATAAAAACTCCATATGAGTTCACACATTGACACAGAAAGGAGAAAAGGCTTTTATACTCTAAGGTTAATCCTACTTCTTTCAGAGTTCTGGCTGTCCAGAGCCCTTATGGTTTACAATCTTCCTCATCTACCCTTTAAGCATGTTTCCCCTCCCACGTTCAAAAATAGTGACTGTCTCCTCCCTCAGGTTGGGGGGGAGGAGAGGGGTAAGGTCAAATAATATGCAATAAGCCTATTAAGCAAACTCAATGAAGAAAAGCCTTCTCTAAGTCATTGACCCTATCTAGTTTAAGCCAGTTTCTTGCCTGGACCTCTTTATCCTGGACTTTGCAGTTAGATTAGTTCCTTCTTCTGAAAGCTGACTGGTCAGTAATGTTTGTTATCTTTCATTACCTTGAAATTTGCAACATCTTGTGGAAACCTAACTATTTCTCACATTCACAATAAAGAAAGATGTATTTTTCTCCAAATTTCCAAGGGGGAAAATTATGGGAGAAAGAAATCCAGTTACTTCCCCAAGCTAGTAAATGTCACTCTTGAATCCCAAGAGCAAGGTTCTTCTACTAAACTATCCTGTCCATGAATACTAAGATTATTCTTCTCTAAAGAATAATGGCTTTGTTTGAAATATGGCTTCATTTTGAGTACATACTCATAGTCTCAAACTCTTTGCTTCTTTTATTCATTCTGTCTTTAAAACACACACACACACACACACACACACACACGAAATACATTTAGTCCAACTTAAAAACAAAGAGGACTTTGGCATCTACTACAATGGGATCTTTTTTTATTCTTTATGAATATATGAAAGATCCATGTCTTAGATGAAGACATTTCCTATTTAAACTTTATTCCCTTTGAGATCTAGACTTGAAGCATTTTGTAGCTACAATAGGATTCAAATTTCAGATTCTACCTTGTATGAAAGTATCATTTCAAAGTGGCCACCACAGAAGAATAAACCTGATGTGTGATTCCTAACTTTTTTTTTCAAAATCAATTTTTGCAGAGATTTTCTTAAACTAACCTATTCTCTCTCCTTCCTTGATGCTGAAAATCAATAGGTAACATCTTTCATTTTTCCTTAAGTAATTTTAAGTTTGGCCTTTGAATTTGTTAGCAAGTTACTTATTGTAAGAAGGATAAGTCACTGTAGAGCAAATCGGATTATTGCTTCTTCATTAAATATCCTAATTATGCTTTTATAATGTGGTAACCTTGCCCTGTGATGCCAATTAAAAGTCTTATACTTAAATTAATTGCTTCTAATTATAATTTGACTATTAAAATATTCCTGTTTTCCTTTGTTATTATCATAATCCCCCAAACACCTGTCTGCAATCTAATCAGTTCTAGGGACTATGGTGATTAATGGTCACAAATCCTTGTTGTTTTGTGTTTTTTTTTTTAAATCATTAAGCATCCTGAATAAATTGGGCTTTTAAAATATCTTTGCTAAATGCTAGCTTGCTTTGGCATTTTACATCAGGTCACTTCAGTTCTGCTCCTCTACATCCCCTAATTAGCAGCATACAAGTAATATACTGGGTCCATTTTAATGGTGGGACAATCCACACTAAATATGGCTGGTAAAAATCAATTGGCAATGTAATGCTCTGAGAGAAACTGAGGCAATACTACAGATTGGAGACTAGGTAATATTTTATTGATGTAAATTGAGAGTTTAGAATCCATAGCTATGGAGCGGGACTAAATGGGACTCCTGTCTCAAAGCACCCAGTCCACTGAGAGTTTAGAATGGTAGCCATAAGCTAGCTGTCTGAATCTCAAAGTAGATCCAGCAGTTAGTAGTTTGCTCCAAGGATTGTTATAGGGCTCCCGGAGCTCAGGGGAACAAAGAAGAACAGGCAGAGGAAGGGGTAGGGTACTGGCGGATTGGAGTTCAAGGAAAGGACTATCAATTCAGTTCTGACAGGTTGGGGTATAGAGAATCATAAATTCTGTTAAGTTTGGGAAGAAGCTAGGAGATATTAAGTCTGGGGCCATAAAGATAAGGGGCATGTCTGGGTGTTTGAGATGAGCCATCTGGAGGTTTTATGATTCTTTGGAATGCTAGCCCAATTATTCCTGATGGTAAGAAAGGGGAGGGGGTTGCTATAGAGGCAGAACAATTAAGGGAAACTGAGACAGAACAATTGAGGAAACTGAGACATGGAACAGTGGCACAAGAGCAAGTCTTTTGAAATCTGCAAATTATAAAAAATGGTCTTCTTAAAGGTTTTCTTTAATGACCATCTCTTAGTCTTATGTCTTGACCACCTCACCTAAGCTAAGTCCTACTTCCAACCCCCTTTCCTGTTGGGTTCTCTCTAAATTGTTGACATATGACAACTCTTCAATTGAATTTGTCTTTAAAAGTTCATTTTTTTATAATGGCTAAAAACAAGGTAAGTGGAAAGAAATCTATGTAATTATTATGAATGTTAGCCCTAAAAATAGAGATGAGAAAATGCACTTTCTTTTTCACAAAGGATGAAAGACTATAGCTGACATACTATATTTACTGTCAGAATGAATGTGACCCTCACAGATCCTATAACATTGAAGAAATTAAGCTTATTTAACAATAACATGGAAAGAATATTGCTCAAAGATCCAGAGTTTATTCAGTTAAGCACAGCTTTCCTTGCATCACCATATATCTTTGTGTCGTTATGTGTCTTCAATCCATCAAGTAAGCTTATTCCAATGGCATTAGGACATCTCTCAAGTCTAGGGAATGCTGACTATTTGTAAACTGAGCTTTTACCCAGATCAGTGATTAAATTTGAAGAAAAACTTCTTTATCTGTTTAGAAAATTAGGGAAAGGGACACAGGAAGGGGATGAGTACTACAATCTTTTTATTAGTTGTTGTTCCTATTATAAGTGGGAAGGACAGTGAGATCTATTCAGAAATGAAGATGATAACAAAAAAACAGTAGAAGCATTTTAATATATCTTTAAGTTAATTTGAGGGCACTTTTTTGTCTTAAATACCCCACCTCATAGTGTGAAGTTTGACCTAGGTAAAGAGAATGCTTGTGGCAGTTCTGCTATAGGGTTTTAGTATACTTTGAACAGTGAGCAGAAGAAGGGAAGAATCACATAATGAGAACCTTGATGATAGCAATAATAAACTGTTGGTAATAAAATTACCATATGCAAATATCCTGAGACTAGGTAGAAGCGCCTGGGGTAGTATGCAAATTACAGGCAAATATATTTGTGGTCCTTCCTCTAATTCCCCAGGAGACAGCTGCTTTAAAGCATTAGAACTCTGGGAAAAGGCTGCCAACTCCAAATGGAGAGGAAGCAGCAATTTAATGCTGTATTAAGAGATGGAGGCAAGGGCTAAAATACTACCTATTTAAACAGATAATATGGCTTATTTTAAGGCTGATCTAACAGGAAACAGCTTTCTTTTGTATCTTATTTCCTGACCCAATTGGCTCATCAACATCTTTAAAATGGATTTTGTACTACTGTAGCTGCAAACTGCACACTCAGATTAATTGTGCCCATAATTCCATATTTATCCATAACAAAAGGTGTAAAGTGGCCAACTGGGCTTGATTCTTGGCCATGGTAACATCATATCATGGATTGCTCAAGCTGAAAGGTACCTTTGCCCATGGCATCTCCAATTTAAGGATCTTTCAAGCATTCTCAGTTATGTTCTCCTATAAATTTTTCATGTTGTTGTTTTAATGTTATGCATGCAACAGAGAAAAATGCCTTCCCAGGGTTTCTCTGGGTCTAAGACATAAAAAGACTGCATCTCTCCCCTATAAAAGAAAACATGGAGACTCAGCTTCTATGAATCTCCACTAGAGAAGCAATGCAGTTTGCACAAGAGTACCTAATCCACCTTCCTTCTCCTGCTAAAATCAAAGGCAGAGTGGCTGTCTCTGCACACGGCTCTTGCCTGTGTCTGAGAAGTGTCTGTGACTATGTTTTGCTAGGGAGGCTAACTTAAGGATTTTCTGCTACTTCTGCTGATTCACTCTCACCATGCAAGAGTTTAGATGTCAGTTAAGTTCTCTCTCCTGTTCTTTGCCTTTGTTGTTGCTCAGTCATGTCCAACTCTTTGTGATACTGTAAATTGTACTGTCCATGGAGTTTTCTTGGCAAAGACACTAAAGTGGATTAAAGCAAACATAATTTAAGTTATTTGTCCAGGGTCATTCAGCTATTAAATATATGAGGCCCAATTTGAACTCAGATCTCCCTAACTCCAAGCCTAGAGTTCTATCCACTGAGCTATCTCCCAACAAATACCTATTCCCTAAACTGACAGGGAGAGTATGATGGTCATAAACTCCTTCATAGACTCTTACTACTAGAAGAGTCCTCAGAGATGACCTTATTCAGGGAGACTAAGAACCCCTTTTTTGACCATTTGGTGAAACCTATGAACCCCTTCTCAGAATCACGTTTTTGAATATATAAAATAAAATGCATAAAATACATAAAATTACAAAGGAAACAATCTTTTCTTTTTTTAATTTAAGTTCATAGATATCAGATCAAGAGTTTCTAACCTAATATGAATGTCATGGAATATTATTGTTCTATAAGAAACAACCAGCAGGATGATTTCAGAGAGGCCTGGAGAGACTTGCATGAACTGATGCTGAGTGAAATGAGCAGAACCAGGAGATCAATATACACGGCATCAACAAGACCATATGACGATCAATTCTGATGGACATGGTCCTCTTCAATAATGAGATGTTTCAAATCAGTTCCAATTGTTCAGTGATGAAGAAAGCCATCTACACCCAGGGAGAGGCCTGTGGGGTCTGAGTGTGGACCACAACATAGCATTTTCACACTTTCTGCTGATGTTTGCTTGTTTTCCTTCTCAGGTTTTGTTTCTTGTAGATCCAATTTTTCTTGTACAGCAAGATAACTGTATAAATACATATACATATATTCAATTTGTCATATATTTTAACATAATTAACATGTATTAGACTACCTGCCATCTAGGGGAGAGGGTGGGGAAGAGAGAAAAATTTGGAACAGAAGGCTTTGCAAGGGTCAATGTTCAAAAATACCCATGCATGTGTTTTGCAAATAAAAAGCTTTAATAAAAAAAAAACAATTTCTAACCTAACCACTTCACATTTCAGATTAGGTAAGATGACAGAAAAAGATAATGATAAATGTTGGAGGGAATGTGGGAACACTGCAACATTAATACATTGTTGGTAGAGTTGTGAAATAATCCAACCATTCTAGAGAGCAACTTGGAACTATGCTCAAAGGGCTATAAGACTGTGTATACTCTTCGATCCATATGTGCAAAGATGTTTGTAGCAGTCTTTTTGTAATATCAAGGAATTGGAAATTAAGCGGATTCCCATAAGTTGGAGAATGGCTGAATAAGTTATTAAATATGAATGTAATGGAGTATTATGGTTCTATTAGAAATGATAAGCAGGCTGACTTCAGAAAAGCCTGAAAAGACGAACATGAACTGATGTTGAATGAAGTGAGTAGAACCAAGAGAACATTGTACATAGCAACAACAAGATTATGTGATGATCAACTGTGATGAACATGGCTCTCCTCAACAATGCAATGATTCAAAATAATACTAATAGAAGTGGGATGGAAAATGCCATCTGCAATCAGAGAGAGAACTATGAGACTGAATGTGGATCAAAAGACAGTATTTTCACCTTTTTTTGTTTCCTAGCTTTTTTTCATGATTTTTCCCCCATTGGTCTGATTTTTCTTGTACAACATGACAAATATGGAAATATGTTTAAAAGGAATGCACATATTTAACCTATGTCAGATTGCTTGCTGTTTGGGGGAAGGGAGAGGTAAGAGGAAGGGAGAAAAAATTGGAACATAAAGTCTTACAAAAATGAATGTTGATGACTATCTTTACATATATTTAAAAAGATAAAATACTATTGAGAAAAAAAATCATTTCTAACATAGTCTAACCCTCTTATTTTACTTCTGAAGAAACTGAAGTTTATCCCTGAACCGAAGCTGGGGCTGGGCCAGGAAGAAGGTTCTGTGATGACTGGGCCTCTCTGTTGGACTCCTTTGACCTTCAAGCCTTCCTGGACAGATAAGAATGGACACTATGCTTTTACGAGGTTTAGGCAACATCATCACCTTTTACCCGGAGAAGACTTTCTTTAGGACAAAAGGCAGCTGTCCAGTGCTGAGTCCTTTAAAAGAGCCCAAAGGTGATTGTGACCTGTGAGATTTGGGACAGAAAGGCCACAATAGAACAACCTATTGTTGTGCCCTGAATAAAATTATTATGGCCAACCCCCCCCCCTTCCCTTGCCATTAGGACTGGGAGAATTGAGTCAGGAAAAACCTTGACATACCATTGAGTCATAAACTCCAGGTGCTTTATCTCAATCCTTGGTGGGATAATTCAGTTCCTCAGGCCAAATGTTTTATGGACATGAGTCCCATCCAGCCAGCTAGTCTAAACTTTCCACATCAAAAGATTAAAACCAATCTCTGTCTTGCCTCAGTTTCTCTGGAATTATACTATAGCCTCTGTAAAACCTAAAGGACCTCCTGAGCATAAGAGGAACGCATCTATCTGTCTCTTTGTCCTTCTGTTTATCCTTCCCTCCACCCACCTGATGGAGTTGGAATTTGTAGTGGGGGTAGATGTTCACTGAGGAACAAGTACTTCATTTCTCCCCTACTAAGGACCCTGGGAGGGGGCTTGAGTGTGCATTAAAATATGGCTTGCTGTATTCCTGAAAGAATTTCCTTATGGGTTCCCTCCAACTTTCAGGTTGGTAGTAAATGACTTTTCTGTATAATCAGTAAATTATGAATTGTGGCCAGAGTCCAGCTTGGCGATCAAATAAAGCAGACAACAAAGTGATGATAAATAAAAAAAGAAAAGAAACTGAGGTTTAGGAGAAGCAAAGGAAGAAGATCATGGAGTTATAGAATTAAAGAATTTTAGAACTGGAGGGAAGTTTGGAGATTGTCAAACCTGACACTCTTTATATGTAAGGAAACTGAGCCCAAAGAGTCAATTATCATCCAATGATACACAACTAGTTTGTGGCAGAGCCAGATCTAGGTACTTGGTCTCATAATGACTAATGTGGTGCTTTTTGACCATTTTTATGCAAAGCCAGTCTGAGTGACCCCATGTCTAAAATTTGCTTAAACTTTGAGTGCATGCACAGTCCCCCTGCAGGAGATGGTAACCTGAAAATATCCCGGCACACAAACTTAGACATGAGGGGGAAAGTGGCATGAAACCAGCTCCTCATGATAAGGGTGTCAATCAGCACACTTTTGCCTTTCCGTGGAAGTTGCTTCCTCCTCCCTACAAAAGCCACTTGCAGTTGGAAATCCACACCTGCCATAGGCAACTGCTTACTGCTTTGATGTGCTTTTGCCTTTCTTACTGAGTTTGTCTCTTTGACCAATTGTCTGATCGTTTCAGTCTTGTCCATCTCTTCATTGACCTCATTTGGGGTTTTCTTGACAAAAATACCAAAGTGATTTACCATTTTTTTTCTACAGCTCATTTTACAGAGGAGGAAACTGAGGCAAACAGGTTTAAGTGAGCAGGGTCACACAGCTAAGTAATCATCTGAGATTAGATTTGAACTCAGGGAGATAAGTTGATCTGACTCCAGACCTAATTTGCTATTCATTGGGCCACTGAGCAGACTAGGGTAAGACTGAAATCAAGATTTCTTTTAACAATTTTCATTATCCCAGCTGGAGCTCTTCTCTCCTATAACTCTTATTGAGTGAGGATAATATCCAATTCCACAACCAGCACTTGGACCTTTTTCCAAGGGAGGATTGGAGTAGATTCTCTTAGTGATCAGTCATCTGTGAAGTAGTTGGGAAATTAAACTTCCCACTCTCAAAAAGGATAAGGACAAATAGGTCCTGATCCCAAAATTGATTTTCTCTCATTTGTACATGAAGACACAAGAATATGTGAAGGAAAAGGCAGTGATGAGTAGCTAATCTTGTCCCAACATTAGGTCAACAAGGGACAGAATGGTTAAAGGATACTTTATCATTATGGAATCAGGACACAGTATGCTTCCTGCTGACACCCCATTAGGTAAGACGCTAAAAGCTCAGAACAAGAGAAATCAACCAGAAAGGTTCAAAACTTGAGCAGTAAAGTCCAGCACAGACTGGACTGTACATGGAGCTAATTGGAGAGGATCCTTGATTATTGTCAACTGCACATGCTAAAAACTAAACTTGAATTGTTCAATCATCAACTATGAAAGCTTTGGTTCTTCTCAGTGATTCAGTGATCAAAGGCAATCCCAATAAACTTTGGATAGAAAATATTATCTGCATCCAGAAAGAGAACTATGGAGATTGAATGTAAAACAACACATGCTATGTTCATTTCTTTTTTCTGTTTTTTTTTT
>JAJPUD010003781.1:3583-113470 GCA_023553655.1 Myrmecobius fasciatus
AAAAAAAGCAAAACTGTCTAGGAAAAGGTAAAAATAGTAATTAAGTTATACAACCTCTTGTATAACCAACACTAAGAACCAATACAGAGACATTATATAGGGAACTAGGGCTAGTAATTTTGAAAGCCTACTTACATTGGGAATGGGTTAAATAGGAAACATTACATATATACCATGAAAGGTAGAGCACCCTCCAAAATCTGTTAAGAAATATGGGGGAAGGAAGGAGAGGAGGGCATAAGATAAGGTGGCATATAGAAGGATGTATAGATTTAAGGCAATGAGACAAGATATAGATTAACAGGCATAGGATAAAGAATAGAGTAGGTACCGAAGTGTTAGATTAATTAGAGTGGGATAAAATGTGTAGATTAATGAGAATGGGATAAAAAGGAGAAAAAAAGGATGGGAAGGGAGAAGATAAGGGAGGGATCCATGGATGGGGGAAGGTTAAGTAATAGCAAGGCAAGCTAAGGAGCAGAATTAAAAGTAGAAGAGTTAGCAAGGATAGGAAATAAGAGATATATAGAAACACTACAAGGATCAGGAGTAGAAGTTACTAGAGAAAAAAAGTAGGCCTAGTAATCATTGATCTCAGACAGTCAAACTTAAAAATTCAATTAAGAGAGAAATCTCTTAATTTTCAGCCATATTAATATTGTTTTAGATGCATGTTTACATATGGGTAAATGTGTGGGCATATGTGTATATGTATCTGTGGGTATGTTTGCATGTAGGTCTATATATGTATGTACATAAATATATGTATGTGTATGTGAATGTGTTTTTATATGTATATATGTATATGTAATATGTGTGTATATATAAATATATCTGTGCTTAATTGTAGCCTGCTTGGAGGAAGTAGAGGGAATGAAAGAGGGAAAAAGAATAAAGTAAAAAGTACACAGCAGTAAACAAAAGAATAATCTAGAAGGAAGCAAAGAAAAGATGTACATTCATGAATATAATTTTTTCTATAATTATATATGGTTCCTTGAAGTGGAAATTTATTGTTATATATTTTGAATCCTCGATGTTCTACTGGGCACATGAAATGTTTTGTTTTGTTTCTTTTTTGTCTTTCTTTTTCCTGTTCTGTTTTTCTTATTTTGTATTTAATTCAATAAATAAATTTAAAAAAAAAACAAATTTAAAAAAAAGAAGCCATAGTCCCCTGCCCTCGAAAAGTTTACAGCCTACTAGAGAGAATAAGACACACATACCTCTAAGGGAATGCAAATTTTACATATGATAACTACATGCTAGTGGATTGGGAGCCAGTTTCAGAATCAAGAAGACCTGGGTTCATGTTCCTTTTCTGGCATATACTGGCCTAGTGGTCCTGGATAGTTCACTTGCCTTTTCAGTGTCCCAGTCAATTCTTTAAGACTATGTGGTAAAGTGTAGTTGGAGATTTGGAATTAGCAGGAGTTTTGTTTTTGTTTTTGTTTTTTTTTTCCCTTGGGGATGCCCAGTAGAACTAGTTAAATTACAGGTCTCCTCCCTAAAAAAAAAGTGCAACAGAGATAAAGGAAATGCTGTGAGATTAAATGAGGAAGAATCTATTTCCAAGTGTTAAATCAAGGAAGACCTTAAGGAAAAGGTGACAGTTGAGCTTGCCTGGAAGAATAGGTATGAAGTTACTTGGCAGAGATGGCAGGGAGAAAGAGAACTTTGTCCAGTTTTAGTGTGAGCATTTACAACTTGGATATTGAAAGAATACATCAAGTCTTGGTTTATTGTTTTGTTGAATGTCTAGACTTTAGAAAGTGTGGAGAAATGCAAATAATACAGATTAAACTAAAGTGTGTCATGAATCCATTTCTTCCCCAGAGAGCTACTTGTTAAACTTTTACCAGCATACCCCTACATTATCCCCATTTGTGTGATAAAATTAATTCTTTGTGCCTTTTGCTGCCCACATTTGAGCGTGCTGGAGTGCTTTCCCTGGGGTAGCTCCAGCTGTTTTTTCTACCACTGGGCCAAGCCTGTGGTAAAGAACTCTGAATAAGTCACAGAAGTTTTCTAAACTAGGTGGCTGAATTCCTGGAAACTGTCCCTTGCTCCCCGTGAAAGGTGGGTAGGTAACTGACCGGTGCTGTCATCTGTCTCTGCAGGGAACGACCTCTTCCTGGTAGCTGTGCATGAACTGGGCCATGCATTGGGATTGGAACATTCTAACGACCCCAGTGCCATCATGGCCCCTTTCTATCAGTACATGGAGACGCACAGCTTCAAGCTGCCCCAGGATGACCTGCAGGGAATTCAGAAGATCTATGGTTAGTAGAGGGGAGTTTGGGTGAAAAATGTGTCCCCAGTATGTGAAGGGTTGTTAAGGAGCTGTTTCCTACAAGACACCAAGAGAGTGCCAATAAGAAGAAATTACAGAAACAGATTTCAGCTCAGTATAAATATTTCCTAACAAATAAGAGCTGTCCCAAAGTAGAATTAGTTTCCTGGGGAGGTAGTGAGTTGCTTACCACTTAAAGATGGTCTTAGAAGAGTTTGGATGATCTCTGTTGTCAAGGGCATTCCTGTTCAAGAAGAGGTTGAATTGGATGCCCCCTGAGGATTCCTCTTGATTCTAAATTTCTGTGATTCCAAGGAACCAGATTCCCTTTGGTTTAGGGGTGGGGTGGGGTAAGAAGAACACAGGGATCCGAATTAATACCTGATATCTTCAGGAGAGAAATTGCTAATGTCCAGTGCTGGTTTGAGCTGAGTGGACTTTGAAGTAAAAAGACCCCTTCCTGTTCTGAGAGTCCAAAGATCTTAACTTTGATCTTGCAACTTGTTAAGAATGTGACTAGGAGTCTTTTATTTTTTAAAAAAGTCTTAATGATGACTTTTTTCTTTTATGCTGCTGTCACTTCCCAGCAACTACTGTTCCAGAATCATACTTAAACAAAAATAAACTGACACATTGGCTCAACAAAACAAATATATATTCAACAGTTGACTGTCTCATTCCTCATCTCTAGTCCCCCACTTCTCTGACAAGAACAGAGAAGTGTTTTATCATTAGTTCTCTGAAGTTATAATTTATCACTCTTAGAGTTTTGAGATCTTTTGATGATACTTTCCTTTATATTTTTGTCACATTGTTTCTTTGTCATATTCTTTCTCTCAGATTTGTGGTAAAAATTAGTTCTTTGAATTTAACCTCCACTGGGAGGCAATGACTATTGTCCCCATTTCCCAGAGGAGAGAGAGTCCAACCAAATAGGGAAAAGAACTTGCCCAAAGTTACAGAGCTAACTTGCAGCAAACTCAGGACTAAAACTTGGGCATTCTGACATCTATCAAAAGGGTTGAAGGAGTTTCCATTTGCTTAAGAAGCTTATATCTCAATTTCATGTTCTCTCTCTCTCTTCAGGTCCTCCTGCTGAACCTTTGGAACCCACACGACCCCTCCCCACACTCCCTGCCCGCCGGATCCACTCCCCAGAGAGGAAGCATGAGCGTCAGCCTAGGCCCCCCAGGCCACCACTGGGAGACCGGCCGTCCACCCCGGGTACAAAGCCCAATATCTGTGATGGCAACTTCAACACTGTGGCTCTCTTCCGGGGCGAGATGTTTGTGTTCAAGGTATGTCTGGCTGGGGTTGCTGACAAATTCCCAGTCAGCAAAGTGGTAAGGGGCTTTGGTCAGGGAGAATGTAAGAGTCTTGACCTTTGAGTCAGAACCTCTGATTGTTTCTCATTATGCCTTTGCCACTAACACAGTGTGTAGTCTCCTTATCTGCAAAATAGGGAGAAGAGGTCCAGTCCTGTTTTCTCCCAGGAGGTGTAATGCACTTCTCAGATGCAGTTAACAGATTGTTGATAGGATGGGGTCCTCCCCTTATCCATTCCCTGGAGCTTCTGGAGGTTGTGGGACCAAGGTGTGTCTGGTGTGTGTCTCCCTCCCCCTCAGAGTCCACCATTTTCCCCCAGGACCGTTGGTTTTGGCGTCTGCGGAATAATCGTGTTCAGGAGGGCTATCCCATGCAAATTGAGCAGTTCTGGAAGGGGTTACCAGCTCGAATTGATGCTGCCTATGAGAGGTCTGATGGGCGATTTGTCTTCTTCAAAGGTATTTGAGTGCCTTCCTCCTCACTCTTACCTGTGAACAATCAATCAACTTTTATGGAAGCTTCATTTGTGCCTAGTCCTGTGTTCCATTATACCACTGTGATGGTAACAATTTGGGAAAGACACAGAAAGAGCAGCTCTGTGTCCTGCCCATATTTTCATATATATGAAGGAGTAACAAGACTTAGACACATGAATCTTTTAGCAAACAAGAAAAGATATGAGACATATTTGAGTGCCGGGTTGCAAGGGTCAAAGAGAGTCCAAGTCCAGAGTAGTTAAGAGAGATCAATTTTATAGCTTCAGGAGGTAAGAGCAATTGCTGTGAAAGAGGCAGTATATCTTTATAATAAGCAATATTTCATAATAATCTAAAGTGATAGCAATCACCTTTTTCAATGGATAATGATGATAATAATAATGACTTACTATGTAGTGCTTTAAAATTTTACAAAGTAGAGTTTCTATTTACTGTCTTAAATGATCATATGGTTATGGGTAGGATTTAGGGAGGGGGAGGAAGGTAGATAGAGGGGGAAAGCACTTTAGGCAAGAATCACATAGAGGCCAGAGGCAGCTTGGTGGAATATTTAGAGTACATGAAGGAGATCAGCCTGACTGGAATGAAGGATTTGAGTAAGAAGGAATGGGAAGCAAAGTTAGAAAAATAGGGTAGGACCAGATAATAGAGGATCTAAAATTTCAGCCTGAAGCATATAGACTTTATCAAAAAGATGCAATGAGGAATCACTGAAAGTTTCTGGGCAAGAGAAGGATATGCTGTGTCTGTGCAAAAGAAAAATGACTATCAGTAGGTGAAGAAGGGATGGGAAGAGGAAGACAGTTAATAGTGCATTTGAGAAGTGCTGAGGATGAGGTTGTAGCAGTGAAGAGGAAGTGACTAATCTGAAATATTTACTGAAAGACATACCTTTAGAATTTTCCAGGACCATCTTAATTTCAAAAACAGAGATGAATTACCTCATGTATCATGGAAATAACACCTGGAATTGGGAGACCCAGGTTTCAGGCTAAGATCTGCTACTTCCTAGTTTGTAAACCTTGACAGAATCCCTTCCCTGAGTAGATTTCTTCATCTTTAAAATGGGCTCATAAGGCAAGCACTTTTTAATATTTAAAATACTCCAGAATTATAAGTTATTTTCATAATTATTACTGCCAATGAGATTTTGCAAAAAGAGTATATGTCAGCAGGCTTGCTTTTTGGCTGAGAAAATGTGTGCTCTGCAAACAAATTGAGTGAAAGAGAAGGAAGAGTCCAAGATGATAGTGGGGTTGGAGGCTGGGTCACCGAGAGGATATTAATGGTGCATTAGCAACAAAGAAAGGGAAGTCACGAAGCACAAGGTCAGTTTGAGGGGAAGGTGATGAGTTCAGTTTTAGTGCACTTATTGAGTTTGAGGGGCTCCTGGGGACACCTAGGTGGAGAAATGGGAGGGGAGCAAGGCTGAAGATAGGTTTGGAGGTCATGAATAAAGGTGACAGTGAAACTGGTAGTGAATGACTGCATAGGGAGTGACTGTAGGGAGAGCAGAGCTGAGGAAGAACTATGGGCTAAATCAGAGGAGAGGGTCAAGGTTAGGGAGCATAATGTTTGTTGAATTAATGAGTGTGACAAATGAATTAATGATTGAGGATGAGTCAATAGGCCAGTCACAAGGCAGGACATTATGATTTTCCAGTTATTTGTATCTATTCCCTTGCTCTGTAAAGGCAGACCTTGTGTCTTATTTTGTGTCTTATCTTTACCTCTACTACCCTAGTAGACTCTGTTCCCAAGAGGAGTGAGTCTCTGGCTTTCTGGGCTCCAATACCCTTGGGTATTAGATTGCCCAGGACTGGGGGATAAAAGAGGCCCAAGAACCTTTCTAATTAGAGTCAGAACCTAGGGAGGAAGATGCCTGTCTGGCAGACTCCTTGACACAGGGTTCTTCCATTTATAGGTGACAAATACTGGGTCTTCAAGGAGGTGACGGTGGAGCCTGGATACCCTCACAGCTTGGGAGAGCTGGGTACCTGCTTGCCCCGTGAGGGCATAGACACAGCCCTACGCTGGGAACCTGTGGGCAAGACCTACTTTTTCAAAGGGGAATGGTATTGGCGCTACAATGAGGAGAGACGGGCGACTGACCCTGGATACCCCAAACCTATCACTGTGTGGAAGGGCATCCCCCAATCCCCTCAGGGGGCCTTCATCAGCAAAGAAGGCTGTAAGTGTCCTGATCTGGATCTACAAACACATTCTGGGCCCCGTGTAGGGTTGATGGGATAGGGGTGGTGGGAGAAAAGTATATTGTCTCTGTCCTGGGAAGCTCAGTATAACTCAGGATACAGGAAACAATTCCCCTGGCTCACTGTTTTGTTTCTTGGAAATAACAGAGGGTTCATAACCAGAAGGAACCTTCTTATTCCAGTCTGCTCATTTTCCCCCCACTAATTTTATAGAAAAGTAAATTGAGGGGATTTGACCAAGGTTGTATAGGTAGCACCTTCTCTGAACATCGAAGACCCTGTCCAGACTCCCTTCCTTGCTTGTCCTTCAAATATCATCTCCTTCAGGAAGATCCCCTGGGCTTTCCCCTTCTCCTGCCCTGCCTTGCTGCCTTGTAAGCCCACAATAATCTCCCTTCTCTGAGCTCCCCAAATGTAGTGTTCTCTCCTACCCACTCTGGTGCCCATCAGGCAGTTAGCTGTTGTGAAGTCATTTGGGAGAGACCAAGACCGCCGAAGGAGCCCAAACTTCATCATACCCTTAGGGAACATGAGGAGTGGAGGCAGAGAGTGAGAAATCAAGTCTTTTTAGGGAGCTCTGGAGAATTTGCCTTTTAAATCCTTTGCCTGGGAATCTGGTGCCCCAGATTTAGTCCCAGGTTGGCCCATTAATCTATGGATGGACCACTTTGGACAACTCCCATTTTCTATCTAGGCTTTCCCTTCCTCATATCAAAAATTAAAAAGATAGAGCCAGGAGGCCTTGGTAACTGGACCATCCACTTTTTCTAGCCAAAGCCAGTGACCTGGAAGTCAGGCCCTCTAGGTTTTCTGCCTAGACCAAACCCTATCATAGCCCAGGTTTCCCTGAGGTGTATGTCATTCTTCTGAGAAAATTTGCCAAGCTCCTCAGCTAAGGAAGCAAGTCCCTCAGCCTGATATATCCCTTTTAAGGGGTGGGGGTAGGGGTGGGGGAACCTGGAGTCCGAAGGGGATGGATCAGTCTTAACCTACTTCTAGGCAAGGTGCAGAAAGGCCAACAGGTGACCCCACGGGATTCATGGTAAACTAAAACTAGACTAAAAATAAATCTATTTGCTGGTCTACCAAAAACAAAACAAAGAAACAAACAAACAAAAAAAAACCCCATGGTTACCAAAAAGTCTCTCAAGGCCCTTATAGTTTTCAATATTCTAAGGGTCTGTTCATTGTTACAACCCATACTCCCCCTGCCTAAAATACTATTCCAAATTCTACTTAGGAGTGACTAGAGGCTCTTGGCATCAATAGGGAGAAGGAAAATGAAGGGAAGGGGAAGCAATCAAAGAGAGACAAATTTTCCCAGCTGAGGGCTCTGACCCTGGATTGAGAACTATAACTATGAAGTTAAGGGTAACCTTCGTGGAGGGCAATGCCTTGAGGTCAGAGAAGTAACATCAAAGTTATATGGGCCCAACCTAAAGGAGGAGATGACTCCAGAGTTAAGAGTAGCTTTAAGCTACTTAGGGTGATCTGAGAGAGGCTGAGGGAAAAAGACCCTGGAAAGAACAGTGTCTGGCAATAAAGGGGACCTTAATGTCTGGCAAGGGATGACTCTCAAGTAGAGGGTGTAATCCTGGGGTTAAGAGTGACTCAAAACTGAAGGTGGTGAGCCTGAGATGAAGAAAAGGACCTTGGAATTAAGGGTAACTTTAGATCAAGAACAGTGACCTCTGAGTTCAGAGTGATCACAGGCTGAGGGAAGCTTATCCTGGGCAAACGAAGTGCCTCCAAAGTTAAGGTAAAACGCAGGCCGGCCTCAGAGTAGAGGATGATCCCATGGGTCTGATCCTGGCTCTGTCTCTTCAGATTACACCTATTTCTACAAGGGCCGGGACTACTGGAAATTTGATAATCAGAAGCTGAGTGTGGAACCCGGTTACCCCCGCTCCATCCTGCGGGACTGGATGGGCTGTAATCAGAAGGAGGTGGAGAAAAGGAAGGAGCGTCGCAGGCCTCAGGACGATGTGGACATCATGGTTACCATAGATGATGTGCCCGGTACAGTGAATGCCGTGGCCGTCATTATCCCCTGTACCCTATCCCTTTGCATCCTTGTCCTTGTCTACACCATCTTCCAGTTTAAGAACAAGGGGGCACAACAGCAGGTTACCTACTACAAACGGCCAGTCCAGGAGTGGGTATGACCAGCGCATTCTTGCCCCGCCAGCCGGGGCATCCTTGCCGGGGCCTGAGAGAGGGCAGGGACCTCACTCCCAGGACTGAGAGGAACAGGGGGCACCACAAAGGCCCAGACCAAGAGCCGCAAGCAGTGGGTTTACACCTCCAGCCTAAAGGTTGGCCCTTGGAAACCAGTCAGTCAGAGAGGAGTGGGAAAAATCAGCCAGAGCTGATCCCCAAGCACCTATCCTCACTTGGACCCTTTGGATCCTTTGAATCCAAAGGAAAAGGTAAAAAATAACCTTTGCTGAGGAGAGCTTTGTGTGGGGGAGGAGGTCTCTGTTCTTGCTGCCTCATAGCTGTCCCTCATTCCCAGAGGCTGGAACCCCAATTATTAGGGGCTTCTCCTGGGATTTCCAAAGGCCCTCTGAGCACAGTTCACCTGGGAGAAACCAGCATTTGCTCCCTGATGGCTGCCTGGGCTTGTCATTCCTCTCCTGAGGAACCTGACTCCAGGTGTGCCCAGGTATGGTAGGGCCTCATGATTTTAGGGTGAGGTTAAGGCCTGGGGCAGGATCAGCTGCCTCCTTTCTCCAAAATTCCCAAACTGGGCACTGTCTGGCTACCGACTCCCAACACCTGCTGGTCAGATGTTTGTAACTGATCATGGATCACGGAGCCTGTGTGGCTATGGAGGCAAGGTTATCTGTGGGCAAGGAAGATGTTTTTTATGACCACTCCCCAGAACCACACAGGTTCCTCAGAAAACTGGTTTCTCCTGGGCCAATGAGAGGCAGGGGCCTCTTGTGCTCAGGGAGAGCCTGTGATCCAGCCTCATCTCTGCTGGACTTTGCTCTCATGTCACAAATATTTAAATGTCCCATTACTACTGTTTTAATCCCCATTTGTCAGAAGTGATTCCCTGAGGACTTGGGAAGCTGTTTGTTCATCTCACTCCAATGTACACCAGTATAAGAGCCTCGACCCCAGAGCACCAAGGCCAAAGCCCCACTATGATGAGTGAAGCCAGGTAATACCTTGGTGGCCCTAGGAGAATAGAAATGGATCCAGAGTGAGGGAATGAGCTTCTTTGGGGGCCCAGAAACCTTTGGACGACAACCATTGGAGCCCCTCAGGACTTGGGCCACAGGGATGGGGAGCTAGGTTCACTTCTTGTTAAGAACTTAGGGCCATGGGAGAGACACCGAAGGCCAAGAGCCAGAAAGGTACTTAACCTTGGATGGTTGGAAGGAATGTGGATGCCCCAGAATTGAGATTTTCTTAACCTCCTTTCTCTCCCCCCCCCCCAGCCTCACTGCTCTACCCTTACCACTTTTACTTCTGGTCTTTCCTGTGTGGTCCCTATCACTGTCCCAGACCCCAATCCCATCAGCTTCTCACTTCTTTCCATTTCTCATTGCCAAAAGAGGTAACTTGTATAGCAGTAGAGCTCGATGGATTTGAAGTCAAGGAGCCTGGGTTTGAATCTTGAGTGCTACTTTCTCACTGTGTGACTTAGGTAAAGCCACTACTCATCTTAGTTTCTGTTTCCTTACCTGTAAAATGAGAGGGTTGGTCATGACTTCTAAAGTCCCTTCCAGTTCTAAATCAATGAGCGTGTGATTTTCTTCCCACTCCCATCTCGATCCTTATCTCCTCCCTACTCTTTACCCTATGCAAGTCCCCCTTCTGTTCTTGGCCCTGGGCTATAGCTAGATTTGAAGGGGAAGGGAGCATATGGAGCTACTACACTGCCACTTCCCAGTTATTCCTCTTTTGCAGGGCCCTTGCCCTCAGCCATCTCAATAATTCACCTGTTGAAGAGCCCTGCCCCATTCCCACCTAGCCATCCCCAAGGGACTGCCTGAAATTCCTGGCTTCATTAAAGCTAGTCAGGGTAAGTCTGAAGTGGACAGAAGAGTCCATTAAGCAGGAAGATCTGAAAGACTTTTAGCTTTATTCTGTCTGTAGGACACATGAATGAGTCCATTTTCTTTTTGCTTCCTTCTCCTCTCATTTTGGACATGCTGTATCCTGAGTGCCTCTCTGCTTTCAGGCCAGGATGCCCAGTTTAGGATAAACCAGCCCCTGAAAAGCTGGATTTGCAGAATAGAGAGACATGGAGACAAGTCTTTACTTTGCAAAAGGGAGTTCCCTAGGATTGCAATATCTCCTCATGCTTTTAAAATGAGATTCTGGAAATTCAGGTTACACATGGCTTTTCCAGACACAAAGGGCTTGTGCACCATAGAGATGGAAGGGATTTCAGAGATTACATTCAATTTTCTCATGGTAAATTGAGGTTCAGAGAAGGGTCATAGTGAAGTAGGGTAGATCCAAATGACTAGGGCAAAATATGAAGTTTTCCACTTTTCAGATTTTTCAGTAACCTCTCTGCCCAGCCATTCATAGCTCTTCTTTGGATCCATCCACTTTTCCTGGGCTGGATACCCTCTCTCCATCTCCCTAATGTCCTTCATAGTCTCTCCACAGTGCTTCATTGATCTAAAATTTGGGTTCCTCAGGCAGTCTGGATTGGGTCTCTCTCCATGGCAATCAGGTTCTTTTATCTCCATTACAAATGTAAGGTATTTGTATCATCAGCATTTTAACACTAGGCTATGTAATCTATGAATTTAGCAACCTTTGAGCCAAGCCAACACAAAATCCTGGGAATCGTGTTTTTACTTTTTCTGGAATACATATACCCAGAGCCATAACTTGGTATCCTGACACCTAGGGCAAATTTATCTAAGGGTGGAGAGACATGGCACACACTGGTTCTGTATATAGGGCTGCTTTGGGGGGAGTTGGCTACTCCTTCTCTAGACCTTCATTTGGCCCATGATCCATGATTCCAATCACAAGGGTACAGGTTAGTGGATTGCTTCAAAGCAAAGTCATGGAGATTTCCTTACTACTGTAAGGAGAAAGTGTTATTCCTTTCTACTCTCCCTGCCTCCTCATCCACATTTGTACTGATACAAAGCCATGGCTGTCTTAGGTAATGATGGAGACTCAAAAGCATAGACTTATTGGGGCTGCCCTCCCCATGTCCCCGTCTCCCTTGTAAAATCCTTGAAGTTTGCTTAAGAGTGCAGATAGGGCTAAAGCAGTTATTACCAGTTCCTTAACTATTATTAGGTGGAGACTACTTTCCTAGTTGTCCTACTGTGTCCTCAGGCTTGTTCTATTCAGCAATTTTGCCCCTGACTTGAACAAAAGTATGGGTAACTAATGTCTATCAAACCTATGTTGATAAAAAGCCAGGAAGAATAGTTAACACATAGATTGTCAAAATCTAGAAATATGTTGGCAAATAGAAAGATAGGTGAAATCTACCATGTTGAAATAGCAAATGCAAAAAAACCTGGTTTTTGGCTGTATACATATAGAAAGGGGGTAGGTTACGGCCAAATTAGTTTGCACAAAAAATATCTAGGTATTTTACTGAACTGTAGGCTCAAGCTAAAAAACAAATGGTGTCTCAAGACTGCATTTAAAAAAGTCTATCATTGCAAACAATAATGATGATCCCATCGTTGAGATCACATCTGGGGCAGTGTGTATTGTTCTGGACTCCATATTTTAGGAAGAATATTGAGAAGCTGGAGAGTTGCAAGTGGAGAACAGAGAGGAAGACAGAGACTGGAGGTTGTGCTGAGAATGGTGAACTTGGAACAGATTTTTCCCCCCTAAGTATTTGAAGAGTAGTCTTGTGGAAGAGGGTTTTTTTCTTCCCCTTGGCCCCCAAAAGCCGAACTCAAAGCCCTTAATGTTAGAGGATAATCCACTTCAGTTAAGTCTAAAAACTATCTTAACAATCTCAGTTGCCCAAATAATGGGATGAACTGCCTTGGTAGGGAGTGAATTTCATTACAAATTCAGCAAAGGCTGGAGAACTACTTGTTAAGAATGTCACAGAAGAAGTTCCTGGATCAAACACAAGGTTAGGCTAAATACTCTCTTGAATCCTTTCCAGCTCTAGGTTTTTATGCCAAGTCAGTAATTTGTTAAATCTATAAAATTATTTCTGACAGGGTCACCCAGAAAACTCCTAGGCTGGGAGGTGAGGCAGGACACATGAGTTTCCTGGGGCCCTGCCAGACCATAAGTGGGAGTACCCACTGGGCTGTTTCAAGTTTTCCTCCTGTATTTTCAGATCTTCCTTTTGTGGTCACATCTTAAAACTTTGGAGACTTGTTTATGCTTGAAGATGATTTCCTGATGGTGCCCTAGGTTGAGACCTTAGCCTCTGCTCTGGCTTGGGCCTTTTCCTAAATGAAGTTCCCAAGTCACCAATATTCTCTTGTTCTCATCCTCAATTCTTGCCAAGGGCCGGTTTCCTGGGGTAGGCATCTGACATTAGAGACAATTTTTGTGTTGATACAGTATTTTATACTTTTCAAGGCACTTTATTAGGTGACATCTATTAGCCTATTTGAAACTCACAAGGGCCATGTTAAGCTGGCTGGGCAAATAACATGACCCTCTTTTGACAGAGGGATAAT
Organism: Myrmecobius fasciatus; assembly: GCA_023553655.1. NCBI lineage: Eukaryota > Metazoa > Chordata > Mammalia > Dasyuromorphia > Myrmecobiidae > Myrmecobius > Myrmecobius fasciatus. The sequence goes on from JAJPUD010003781.1 coordinate 16,563, forward strand.
GAGGCCCAGAAATAGGATATGACTTGGCAGGGTCATGCAAGTTAGTGGTGGACTATAATTGAGTGCTCTTTCTGTCACACCATGCTGCAAATCTTGATGGCCGCTGGGTGAGGCCTGGCTCAGAGGGGCCTTGGGCATCTTCCACCACTTCTGACCAATAGCAATGCAGATAATGAAGCCACACCACTGTGCCCCTCATACACTCCTCACCACTTATTCCTGCTTGGGTCCTCTTGTCACTACTCCCTCTTGAGATCATAGCCCATACTTTGTGAGGGCCTTGATTGGTCCAGCTCAGCGCCTCCTCCATTCATCTCATCTTGACTCATCTTCTCCCCTCTTCCTCTCTGATGCCTGCTGGATCCATACTAGGGTCTTAGGTTTCTGCTCTGACCTTCTGAAAACCCTTAATCCTGTGTGGCCCCCTCTGGGATCCTCCTGAGCCTTTAAGATACTTGGGGTAGAGCTGAGGAAGGGAATAGAGGAAGAGGCCCTGGGGGCAGAGAAAGGGGCAGGCCTCACTGGAGTGGGGGGCAGTTTGAGTTGACCCCATTTCTGACCCACTTGCCCTCCCTCCATTCCCCCACACTTCCACCATAGTCTGTGTGTCTCCCACAACCTGGCCAAGGCTGAGGCCTCCATACTGGTGCCCTAGAGTCTGGGCTCCCATCACCCTGGACGGCATCGCAGCATTTCAGTGTCCGTCACATTTTAAAACTGATCAGCCTTTGTATAATGTTTTTTAAATCATTTCTAAATAAAATGAAAATATACAGATTGTCATTTCTCTGGGGAGAGGGCAAGGGACTTGATCATGAAGGGCCAGGAAGTACAATATTTTGGGGAGATGAATGCCGATGGGGAGGAACTGAGGGACCTGGGGGTTGAGAGGCTCAGGTTCTAGAGTCCTGGAGATATTTGGATATTTGAAGACCAAGAAACTTAAAATCTAGGTTTGATGGGATGGGGAGGAAGAGGGCTATAAATACTGGCTTCCAAGGACTCCAGTTCATGAGCATCTGCAGTGACCTGGAGAGCTGTCTGTGCTCTCTGGAGAGAAGGATGGAAGAGATAGGTGGGCTCTTCACCCAAAAGAGAAAGTAAATAACCCAAAAGGCTGAGGGGAGGGCGGTCTCAGGGGAGATGAGGACCTCTGCACCTTTATTCTCAGGAGGGGTCAGCGGTCCTAGAAAGAAAGGTGGATGGTCACCCCAAGAGGGCTAAAATTATTTCTGGAGACAAAAGGGCCACTAGATGATAGGGATGTCGGGTTAGGAGGTAGGGGTCAAGAGAACAGGCAAGTGGTGGCAAAGTGACCTCCCCCAAGATTAGGAAAGACGGGGGGAGAGGCCGAAGGCTGTAGGGCGGGGGATGTCTATGGCTGGAGGCCGCCGCCTCCTCTCTCCTGGGTTCTGTCCCGGGGGTTCCGACGCAGCTCCGAGATCCTGCTAGTACCAAGAGGTGCAGACGATGAGAAAGCGAACGTCGTCCAGGGGACCCCAAGCGGCAGGGTCGGGTCGGGGCTGAGGAGCTCCTTCGCCGCCCTCGGGGGCCGCGGGCTCGGACTGCTCCGGAGTCGGGCTGGGAAGATCTCCGCCATCGCCATCACCTTCACCGCCACCGCCACCGCTACTCGGTTGCGCTCCCATGGGCTGCGGGGAGGTAATGGGCAGCTCAGAGTGAGGATAGCACTCCCTTACCCCAATCCCCCCAACCCCCGATTCTAAGGGATTGCCCTTTCCCCCGCCCCGCCCCTCCCCTCCCCTCCCCTCCTCCCACCTTCTGCTGAAGTGATTCAGCCTGGAGTACTGGCCTGCTCAGCTGCCGCTTAATTGCGCCTGCGTGCTAAGGCTCCGAGTCATTACATCAGGACGCATCCCTCGCAGCCAATCGTTAACGAGAATTTACAGACCGCTCTTCTGTCCTGACTCACGTGGCCCCGCCTAGTTCTGGGAAGTAAAGTCCGCACGCTTTCCTCTATAGGTTTCCATTGAAGTCACTCACGCTGGGATACCCCACCCCGCCATGGCTGGTCTCAGTATCTCCAGGGAAGGATATACCAGCTTTGCTGTAGGTGTCCTAAGTGTCCTTTTCTGTTACACCAGCACAACCCTCCCTTGCTCCCCGAGGAACCAGCCAGGGAAAGCTTCCAATCAGCTCCACCCCTCCCAAAGCCCCTGAATGTTGTGTACTTCTAGGAAGACTTGATTCAGCTCTTGTGTGCCTTTCGGGTCAAATTTTGGAACCGGTAGGAGTAAAAGAAACCCGGTAGCTCCACCAGGCATGGAAAGGGGGTTGGGCTGACACAATTATGGTTGAAATGCCTTTAGAAACTAATGTTGTTGCTTTACAAGAGTAAACTATGGAAACTCAATTCCTTTGTTATAAAGTGACCAAATTGGGATCAAAACTTAAGACACCTAAGGTTTTACCCCATCACCTCCAGCTCTTTCCAAGCAAGACTGCCTGAGAAGTGAGGCCAGGAACCTTAGAGTATCACAAGTGAGAAAATGTCAGTGGTTCTAGTTCAGTGTTTACCAAACCAAAGTTAGAAATTTTAATGAAATTAGGAAAGGTAGACCGAGATCAGATTTGGCAAAAATGACAGCACGGGAAACAAATAACAAAGGGCTCTTCTCACTGTGGTGTACAGGAAGTAAACGAGGTGAAGTTGTTGGATTCAGTTAAGGGAAACAGGTTCCTGTGGAAGTTATCTTTATGGAATCCCGACTCGCCCCCCAAAAAGACGCTGGTCTCTCAGTCTCACCACTTCCTTCAGGCTCTTTGCCTAAATTTTAGCTTCCAATCCCTCTGAACTACCTAAGCAATCTTGTAAAGCGTTACTGTGACCATGTTGTTACTCCATTCAAAAACATCCAGGAGTAGCTCGGAAATGCACTCAACAATGAATGTACTCCCATTTCTTGGCTTGAGGCTTAACCTCAGCCTAGCTCTAATCTACCAGTTCCAGTCTAACATTTCTTTCCCCAGAGTCGATTCCATTAAAACTAGCCCCAGGTACATATAATTTTCCTAAACCAGAGGCAAATTTTTTTGGGGGAGAAAGGAAAGTAGGAAGAGAGGAAAACGTGCAAAATTCATGGTTCCATATTCTAAAACCAAACAAACTGCTGCTTGCTATTTAAAGCCCTTCATAAATGCAATGGTCCCTTTTTAATCTTTCAAAAGATAGCATGTTATCCTAGGAATTTTATCATCCAGATGCACTAACCTACTACTTACTTGCTTGCTATTCTTCACTTTGTCCCATCCTAGTATTTGTCCTGGATATCCTATATATCTAAAATGCTCTCCCTCCTCATTGAGCTTCCCTTCAAGACTCGGTTCCAATTCTATCTTTTTTTCAGGGGGCCTTTCTTGGACTCACCAATGGCTAGTATTTCCCCTCTGAATTTCCTTCCCTTCACACTGCATTCATCTTTTATGTCCACAGTTATTTGAATAGAGTTAAAATATTTGAATGTCTCTCCCATTAGAATACAAGATTCTTGAAGACAAGGTTAGTATTTTTGTCTTTCCTTGTATATATATGCTCGGTGCTTAACAGTGTCTGGCACATAAGAAGAAGCTTAATTAAAGATTATTGATGGACTAGTCTACATTATTTACTCAAAGTTCTTATTCTAGACTTAGCTCATGCCACTATTCAAAATGGGCTCTCCAAGTTATCTCCATCTGCTGCAGCTTCTTCCTCTAAGGCCTAACCCAAATACTTTCTCCATGAAGCCTTTCCCAAGATCATCAGGTTGAAGATGACTTTTCTCATAATATTTCCCAAAATACTTCCTAGATCTCTTGTATACATCAGTTATTATTTGTAAAGTTCTAAATCCCTTGAGATCAGGGTCCAGAAGTCAGAGTCTTTCCTAAGAGCTACCCTTCTTCCCCAAAGCAAGAGTCCCTTTTAACAATTTTAGGCAGCCAAGATAATGAAGTACAGAACAAGGAGCCCAAGTGCCTTTTAATGATGAAATGGGGCACAAGGACAGTGGAGGTCAAAAAGCCAAGGTGAATTCATTTAAGGGCTTTTTTTTTTTTTTTTTTTTTTTTAAACAGTAAAAATGAAGCCATCAGTCTTGGAAGATTTGTTATACTCCCATCACTCATGGTCCAGGCCCCGAAGCGCAGACACTTAAGACTCTCTGCAGGGCCTCACACCATACTGGAACTGTATTAGGAACCAAAATCCTTATTCAAGAGGCCAAGCAGCAGGAGCAATAGGTACCCACTCAGGTTAAACTGGAAGAAAAAACAGAAAAAAGTTTTGTTATACAATGGCTTTTCAGGCAATCCCCACCTCAAACTCCACTCTCTTACACTATATAGCAGGAAGCTGTTACCATTTTTGTTACAGATCCCTTTGGCAATTTGGTAAAGATCAGACCTTCTCAAAATAACATTTTTTGAAGAAAATGCTGAATTTCAATTAAAGGCTATTAAAAATGAAGATGTCATTTTCTTTCCCAACCAAATTCTAGGATACCCTGAAATCTACTCATGGACTTCAGGTTAAGAATCCTTGCTCTACAGGACCCTTCACCCTTCACCCTTTTGTAAGAATACTTTTAAAATATCAATTCATCTGGGTTACAGATGGAATTCTAGAAAGGTCCTGTCAATGATCAGTGTGCTCCTATTTCTTGATAATAGACTGAATGCTGGGAAAGCCAAGCCGTACTAGTCCCTGGATGTTTGTGTCTGGGAGCCTACAGTTGAGTTCTTTTATCAATACAGGTAGGTTTTTTAATATAGAAGAGTTCATTTCTTTGGTTTAACACATTTAAATCCGCAAAATCTTCAAGGATACAGGAATCAACTGGCCATAGCAATCACTAACCTGTCGATAAGGGAATCTCGCATGCTAGTAGCAATGGTGCTGGGCTGGGCTTCATTAAGCTTGAAGACACTCTCTACCACCGACAGTTCTGTGCTAGTTGTGTCTAGCCCACAGAAGGCACACCAGTCGTTGACCACCATTCCAGCTGCAATCACCTCACTTCCTCGGTTCACAGTACCAGCCTGCCAGAAAATCCAGTATGTACTATAATGTACCCCTCTTCAATGTTTTTACATGTGGATAATGAATCTACAATCCTTGGGGCTCTAAGAGGTTATCCTTAATCCTGGATGCCATCAATACTATGCCTCTTCTGAGCTATCCTTTCATTCCTTACTTGGTATTTCTAATGAGAGCTCAAGGTCATAAAGATCCTTTGTCCTTATTACCATGACTTCTCTTAAACCTACATACACATTCACTTAGCATCCCATTGCTCAGATTTGGTAAAACAGTACCCAACTTTAAATTCATTGATATAAAATCAAGGAAATTAAAAAGGGATCAATGATTAAAAATTCCAAGCTTGAAGGTCTGAAAGGCTCCTTTCTTGGGCAATAAGGAGAATGCATAGAGAATATCATGAAGAAGCCTCTGTGCCCACTTATGCTCATAGCTGCTCTTGTCCCTGACATCATAAAAAGCAGTCAAGATTAAGGAGACTGATGCACCACTTGGTAAATAGCAAGTGTTGGCTTGTTCTGGTTTTACAAGAAGGGATGGGAGACTCTGAACACTTTGCCCCATTAGAATACGGAGTGGTGACTCAACTCTAAAGCATCAGGGTTTGGCCCTGGTAAAAGTGGAGAATTTGGGACAAGTTGGGCCTGAGGGCAGAGATGGATACTCACCACCAGTGGAACCTGCAGAAGAGAGGACAATTCATCTTGGTCCTCAATGGAAGTCTTTGGGTGCACTAGTCCTCCCTGATTGCTGAAAACACAGTAGCTTCCCACTAGCACCTGGTCAGCCACTGTCTGTCTGAAGACTTCAACCTTGAGTACATCAGCTAGAATCTCTTCTGTCTCCTGTGAGTTCAGACACACAGTTCAGAACTCTAGTTTAACATAAGTGTGAAGAAATACCAGACCTCCAATGTCTTCATGTTTATCACCATCCACATTTCCCATCCAAGGAAAAAAAAGGAAGATTTAGCTGTATTTATGCTCAGTCAATACTGAGAAATAGGGATGAAAGGCAGAATAGACCAATTCATTTCTGTGGAGGTCCTATTGTGGCTCTAGACCTGCAATCCTCAGTAGGTCTATCAAAAGTGCCCAGGACTGATCACCATAGTCCCTTTCCCCCTATCTCTGAGCCAATACAGTCACAGAATCATAGATTTGGAACTGGAAAAGATTCATGAGGCCATTTAATCCAATCCCCAAATCTTACAGATAAAGAACTAAAGCCTAGATATTTCCCAACTTCATAATGGTAGTAACAGAAGATCCAACTGACTAAAAAAACCTCAAACACCCCAAAACACTCTCTAGAAGGGTTAAGCATCCCACTTCCAAAAGTTTTACAACTAGACTGTGGCTTTTCTCCAATTCATATCATATGCAATTTTGGGGATGCTTTCCCAAATGATTGCAGACCAAATGAGCTCAATGTTTTTTGCTCTTTAGTCCTTTAATGTACCTAAGTCTAGATGATAAATTTCTAGGAGACAAGGAAATATTCATCTAATTTTTTTTCACCAGTCATGTACAGAACTCAGACTGTGAATTAAAGTTAGATGAGACCTTCAAAAATGCATAAGGTTCAATCTTCTTATTTTATAAAGACTCCATGCATTATTTTTTCTTTCTATGTGACTTTCAGCACCCAAATGAGAGATACTCTTGGATCTTGAGATGAGGGCACTCTAAAAATAGTCTATCTAGGTACTAGAATAATATTGTGTCCATGTGCCCCCCTGACCCAACTGCCAAAATCTCCTCACCCTGTCTAGGTCGGGGTGAACAAGAGCTACATAGTCATTACAGGTGGTAACATTGCCCAGTGCTGAAAGTCGCTCTTCTACCCGTCGAATCTGCACTGAGTCAGGGAGACTGTTTCGGATATGCTGTAGTTCCTGGTCTGTAGTATTGTTGGGCACAAGAAGGCCATGTCGGTTTCCTGGTGAGATCCAGAAGGAAACACTCATTTAGCTGGGGAAAGAGGAGGTACAGAGGCAGCATCTTCTGACTTCTTTTTGTTTGTTCTTCATAAAGAGAAGTGCTATGTCCTGACCTAAGAGCTATCTCCTGACCTAGTGCCATAGGCCCCACAACTCTTCCTTTCCCTCTCCCATATAGAGAATGAGCACACCACCACCTTAGCATCAAGCACAGGGATTTGAACACCATAATTAGTTTTTAATTAATTCAACCAATGAATATGGATTCTCCCAGCCATCTGGGTGCCAAATGTCAAGACACTGTCCTGAAAACTGTGTTGATGATGAACTTATTTCATTCCATGATCCAAATCTGGTATCTCGGAATCCTATCCACTTTAGATTCAAGGGAAGGAAGTACATAAGGATAGGAGGTAATACACTCTAATATTACCCTAGACTTAACAACTGCAACTACAGCTTTAAAGGAAATCCCGTCTCTGAAAGACCCCATGTGTCAGTCATTAGTGCAATGAAAATCCAAAGGGCCTGCCTGAATTTCTTCATTGCGTCAGAGATGATGCCTCAAAGGTGTGGGGATCTTTTGAGTCATAAGGACCTTCAGACTGCCATCCCTGCTCCCTCCCTCAAGCCCAGGCCACCGGGCCAGACATACCCACACACATCCGACCGATGATCCTGCAGCCGGCGATGGAAGCGTGGACCACTGGGATGGTCTCTGAAAGCTCGCCCTCAAACACACTGTGAACACAGCCCACAGGTCAGGAATGACACCCCAGATGGGGCCAGGCGACTGCGGGGCTTCTCCCTCCCAAGTCGGCCACACCCTTCCTGAATCGGGATGCTAGCTTTAGGATCTACTTCACCTCACCTACAGAAACTCAAGCCTCCTTCTCCGCTCTTTCCAAAGCCTTTTGAAATCTTTCACACTCGCCTGTGAGGATGGATGAATGAGGACAACCTCTCCCTCCCCCATCCCCAGTAACGATGGGGACACTGAAACCCAGAGAGAAGAGGGGTTCGCTGGGAGTCAAAGAATCCAAAGAGGCAGGCCCCTGCCCGCCCCGCCTTCTGCCTCCCGCAGGCCCCACCTGTAGAAGTTTTCCGAGCCGCCAATGGCCACCAGGCAGTAGGTGTTGGTGAGCTTGGCGAAGCAGCCGATTTCGCAGTTGTTCTCGAAGGAGGCTCGGACCGCCATGAGGCCTAGGGACGGCGGGTCGGGGGGTCAGAGAACCCGCCCTCCGCCAGAAGCCGCGGTTCCCTCGGGAATCCCCGCCTTCCTGGCCCCCCGAAGCCGTAACCCACACCCGCCTTCCCCCGAAGCTGTTTTAGCGCGGTCCCTTCGGCCTGGCCCAGCAGCACCGAGTGATTCCCAGCTCCCTCCTCCTTCACCCTCGACTCTAACTCCTCGGGTCCCGCCTCCGAGCCCGGCTCACCGGGCAGAAGCTATCGCACGAGGCACTCTGGCAATTCGCTTCCGTTTCCGCTCCTGAAGCAAAAGACTTCCGGGACGAAGACCCCAACAATGGAGCTGCTCTAGCCGGGGTCTCCGGGACCGCTAGATTATTCCCAATCTTCTGCGGGCCTGGCCAGGGGGAGGACGAGACCTCCCCAGCTCAGCAGCCGGTCCCTGCTCCAATACGCTCTGGTCACTTCTGCTGGAGCCCTAGCCTTACCCCTTCCGGATTCTCACGTCACCCTGGCCCGCCTCTTCCCTTCGCCCCACAGCTAGCGTCCTTCCCAGCCCCACCCACTGTTTCCCGGGCTCCTTGCTCCCCACCTCTCCAGAAACCAACTTGTGCCAACTGGCGCGGCTGCACCTTTCAAATCTACACCCCTAGACCTTTTCCTAAGGAGCTTAATCCTTAGCCCCAGATTCCCACATATCACGCTAGTCGAGTGTTGGTCAGAGCCTCTTAAGTTTATTTGGATTAATTTCCCACTGTGGCTGGACATTGATGTGGCCAGGGAAAAGGTTGTCCTGTGTGACTCTGGGAGGAGGAGGCCTGCCTATATTCGTGTGTTTGTCGGGACCCGACTGACTTGTTTCTGGATCCCTATTCAGGACGTCTCTTTGGCTTGGAATATCTTCCCCTATCATGCAAGACTCTAGTCCTCCTCTTCTTTCCCTTTCCAGGTCCCTCCCTTCCGACTGGAATGACAATCCCATCCTGCATTATAGGTGTCCTCAGCTGCTTCTGGATCAGGGATCCAGATAAAACCTTGTTTCCATAGGACCACATTAAGGATAGAGTCCACCCACTTGCCTTAGGACCATCCTAGCCATACTCCTTTCCTTCCTCCTCCTTCTGCCCCCCCAACATAGTTCATATGCACAAAGGGACCAATAAATACCAGTTGGCCTGTGTGCACTGGGGTCACAAATCAGAGTTTCTTTGGTCAGAAGTAAGTGGGAAGAAGTTCAATGAGAGTGGATATTAGTGGATAAGTAGTGCATAGTGGGGTAGGGATATGAGGAAACAGGAGCAATAGGTGAGAAATGAAGTTATAGTTAGTGAGGTTGGGATCCAGAGGTTGGAATTTTAGGTGAAGAGGTTAGGAGTCTGGGATATTAGGGATCAATAAATTGAAGGAGTAGTAGTAGCCTTGGCCTCTGCTGACACTTGCCTCTAGTTTTTTGTGGGTTTTTTTGGTTTTTTTTCCCCTGAGGCAATTGGGGTTAAGTGACTTGCCCAAGGTCACACAGCCAGGCAGTATTAGATGACTGAGGTCAGATTTGAACTCAGGTCCGTCTGATTTCAGAGCTGGTGCTCTATCCGCTACACCACAAGCTGCCCCTCTTGCCTTGAGTTCTAACCCTTGGGCCTGTGACCCGTGACCCAGCAATAAATTGGGATTAGCCAGAAGGGTTTCCTGTAAAACCTGGGCCTGAAGGGCAGACAAAGGGATCTTAGGTCTCAAAGCGGCTTCGAATTAGTCTGAACTTGGACTTGTTGTATTTAGTGATGAGATCTAGCTTGCTGTGACCCAGAGTCAGACGTTTCTCATCCCCAGGAGTATGGTTCCGGGTACCAGCAGGGATGCAGGATACTCGTGGGCCAGGAACACTGGAGACACTGGGCTCTTGTGGGTTGGGAACAATAGGTACACCAGAAACAACAGAATCCTGTGGGCTAGGGATGCCAGGAACACCTGGGTCTGGGCTTCTTTTTATCCCCTGTAGCCTGTGATATTTAGTGATGAGATCCAACTTGCTGTGACCCAGGGTCAGCCGCTTCTCCTCTTCCGAGACCACTTTGTCCCTGCACATGGCATCTGGAGTAGAGATCCTAATTGGTCCTGTCCCCTCCACCCGAAATGGACCATATTTAGCCACAAGGTCCAGCTGGCCCAGAGTTGCCCGCTTCTGATCTACAGACTGCTCACTGATCTTGGCATGATCCGCAGAGCCTGTGTTCCCAGAACCAGGTGTCTGAGATCCCTTGGGGAGGAGGTCCAGTCGTCCATAATTGTGGCTGGGGGGGGATGGCTTCCTCTCCTGTGATGGCTTCTGACTTGCTTCTGTGGCTGGTGGAGGCATTCCACAGAGGCCCCTGGTTAAATTGGGCTCCTGGCTATGGGCAAGTCCATTCTCTGGAAGTCGAGGAAGAGGCACAAGGTGGAGCTGACGAGAAAAAAGAGGGCTCCCTAGCCCTGGTCCTGTTACTGGTCCTAGCCCTGGCCCAAGCCCCAATCCTAGTCCTTCCTGATTGAGAGCCGGCGATGACTGAGCCCACGGAGCTGTCCCCAGTGTGCCTAGGCTGGGTCGATAGGCTGTGACTGGGCTGTGGTTGGGGTCTGATAATCGCCGGTGCAGGGGAAAGGGGCCACTGGCTTGGCGCCGGCCAGGGCCAGGGGAACCAGAGGCCACAAGACCATTGAAGCCAATGCCACCACCTCCTGGTAGCCCACAGTAGGAAGAGCTTGTAAGGGGGGAACATTTGACACTGCCAAGGCTAGGGCCAACTGGTGAGGTAGATGGTGAGCTAGGGAGGCCTGACTCAAAAACCAGGGCAGGAGGGGCTGGGCGGAGAGGCCGAGGAGCCAAGATATCTTCCTCGCCGCCAGAGAAGCCTTCCACAGCCTGAGACTCAGCAAACATGCAGCGGAACTCTCGGTCAAAGTCCTCAACGATGCGGCCCCGAAGCTGTAGCACAAGGCTGGTGTGAACCTGGCTACAGAGCCATGTGAAGCTGGGAGGGAGGCAAAGAGAGCAGGGATTAGATATCCATAGGTGAGCTGGTGAGAGGGGGCCCACTGAGTTAGGAGGACAGTACCGGGCCCTATAAGTGAGGTCTCTGTCACGGATTCCACATGACCTTAGTCACATCCTTTCCCTACCTAAGTTTTCCCCTCTGTCAAATGGGGATTAGACCATCAGTGTTCTCAAAATCTTTTGCAGTTCCATCTGGGATGAAGATGCAGAAGAGATGGTCTTTGGCTACCCCGATCACTCCTCACACCTTTGATTTTACCTGTAGCTCCCGGCCACCACTTGCTCACAGTCGATGATGACAAATTTTTCCAGCGCCTGCCCAGTGAAGCGCCTTCCTGCCTTGCTGCAGTAGGTGTCCCCACAAATGCTCCGCACACGCATGTTCTAGAACTCAGGAGGAGAGGCAGTGTCAGGAGGCACTTTTCTGGTCTCAAAGAATTTTTCTGCTAACCCACTCAGGGACCACTCAATTCAATTAATTTCCCTTCAACCAAAAATTTATCAGACACTATGTGCTAGAGAGGTACAATGTATGCTCGTAAGGGGCTTGTATTTTTTAAGGAGGGTAAAACATGAACACCATAGGTGTACTGCACAGTGGAGAATGAAGAGGTTCAAGAAGAGGTCAGAGAACTCTGAAGATCAGGAAGGCTTCAAAGAGAAGGTGGCTCCTGATGTGAGCCTTGAAGGAGAACAGGATTCTGAAAGGTGGAGGTGAAGAGGTGCACATCTGAAATACGGGAGCTAGCTTAGGCAAAAGTCCAGAGAAATGTCACAGGCATGAATAGCCTTGGAATTGCTATCCCTTGTTCTTCATCTCTAGGTCAGCTAAGCCCAGCCTATACCGAAAAGGAGGGCCCCCTGCTCCACCTTATCCTGGATTTGGCCCTGACCCTGCTGATCCAGCACCCCACTGATCCCAGTGTGATATCTGTGGCCCTACTGACTCTACCCCAGTACACTGACCGGCAGATGGCCCCCAGTGAGATCCATCTTGTAGCACATTTCCAGGAAGTGATGCAAGTTGTCCTGAGCCAGCAGCAGGTAAACTGGCACAGCCCGTCGGCCTGAAGCCTCCATCAAATCACAGAGCAGCTCCATGTCTGTGAACACATCCATTACCACAGCCACAGCCTGTAGGGGGAAGGGAATGGGGTCCAGTGATGGGAGCCGAGATACTTAGGGTCTGGACTCAGCTCTGCTCTCACTCAACGTGTAATCTAAGACAAGCCTTTCTCTCCGAGCCTCAGCTTCCAAATCTGTATAATTTTTAGAGGACTGGACTTGACACGCTGCATATAAGGGAGGAGGGAGACCTCAGCATCTCTAAGGACGCTTCCAGTTATAAAATCCTATGTTCTTTCTAGTTCACACTGATCCCAGTCCCTTGTCTCCCCTCACGATTAAGGTTTTGTTGAGCCCCAGTGGAGAGCTCCTTAGACAGTGGCTCCTTAATTCTTCCTTCCCCTCTTACCAGAGTTGGAGAAATTAATTTATGATCTAATTTTACAGATAGGAAGATTAGGGCCCAGAGCTGGAAAGGTTGCATAGTGAGTTAAGGATTGAACTGGGATTTGAACCAACATCTTCTGACTGTCTCTGACAGGACATGTAGCAGGGCCAACCACAGATTCTAAGGAATAGCTCCTAAGTAGTGAGAGGTAGGGAGGAGCCAAAGATCAAAGCAGTTGGGACAGAGTTAATGACCCTATTAGATGCTATACTGGGGCCACCCATACCCCAGGGTAGCACAAGGAACCTGTCCAGGAAAGTTGAGGGTGAAAGAAGGGATCCAAGACCCTAGGGCTAGAGCCCAATTGAGGGAAGGAAGAGCACAGAGGAACAGGACAGGTTTCACCTCTCCCTCCCTAGGTCCTGATCTGACTTCTACTCTTTGAACCTGCCTTTCCCTCTCTTGAAATTGCAATTCATCATTTAATGAGCCAGCATCACTCTCCAGCATCAATGGATTCATTCATTCTTCCAAATGATCTCTGTCCTTCTGGCTTCTCCCACAGAAGCCCCCCTAGGGCCCAGGAACTGAATTCCAATGAGAGTGAAGGACAGGGTCATCCCAAGTACCCTCTCTTCCCCAGGAGAAACAAAACCAGAGAAAGATAATGCAAGGTCTGTGATCTAGTTGTATACGCTGGGGGGAAGGGTTTTGGAGAAGCCCATGGAATCTCTCCCTAATCTTTGACAGTCCTAATGTTCATCTAGGAAGCCCACCCACCCTCCACTTTTACTTCCTCGGCTGGTGCTTATTATAAATCCCACAGAATTTGTAACTTAGATCCAAAACTTGCCTGGCCTCAATCCCTGGTTTAGTTCTCCCCAAAACATCCCCACCCCATTCAGTCCTCATCCCTTGGCCCCCTGCCCAGTCAACCAGTCAAGTGCCCAAACCCATTCAGTCTTGTACCGTTCGGGCTTGGCTGAAGAGAAAGCGTAGTAAGTCTTTGATGTTCTTGGCCTTGTCCCTCTGGAAGTGGACAACAGCTTGTGTGGGGCTAAAGCCTGTGGCCTGGGGTACCTCTGGCCAGCCCAGGTCCAGGGCAGGTGGTTCAGCATCTGTTGCTGCTGGGAAGTAGGTGCCAGAGGTGGCCTGTGAGATGAGACTGAGCTGGTCAGCCGTGCCAGAGGTCTGAGGGCCTGCCCTGCCATCTTTATCTCCACATTCACCCCTTTCCCCTATCTCGGGGCCTCCACGGACATGTTGGGTCATGTAGTCAAGGTCCAGGGCAGAAAGGAAGGGCAGCTCCCGCTCCTCAGCAATGACTCGAAGGTAGGCAGCCTCACCATGTTCCAAGAGGGCATCTGCTGCTAGCCGGGCAGCTTCGCTGTGCTTCAGCACCAGGGGTAGGGCTTCTCGCCACCAGGGCCGCTTGAGCTCCTCTACCCTGCCCCGAAGGGCTCCGGGGCCTCCAAACATGATCTCGAGACACTCCCAGAACCCCCACCTATCCAAACTGTACTCTTAGCCCCAAAGCCCCAGCCTTGGGTTTTGGTTTGCCCATGGCCAAGGCTTCCTTCCTTTGGCTGAACAACCACAGAGAAAGATGTGAAGAGGCAAGAGCCTTGGTCTCACCCTCACTGTGGGGGAGCCAGGCCCATCCCGACACCCTAAGTCTGTGCCAGGCTCCACCCTTACTGCCCCCGGGCCACTTGGAGGGAACCTGTCAGATCAGCCCCACCCGCTGCTGTCAGGACTCGCCCAAACCCCACTGAGCGGATTGGCAAGGGCCAGGGGTTCCCTCCTTGGCCCTACCCAGCATCTACAGCAGTCTCTGGGCACTTGTTCTGTCCTCTCTTGTATGGCTCAGATGACCCCACCTAATGCCCAGGGCTTGCACACCTAGACACACAGGGACACTGCCTATCGCGTTACCCTCTTTTCCCTCTCTCCTTGCTCAGCTTGGAGCCTGGTTGCTTCTAGCAGAGTCCAGCCTCAGGGGCAAGAAACCTGGATGGGATAAGAGCTCCAATTCTCAGTCAAGTCCTTATTCTAGTAGAGTTAGTCCAGCCTCCTCCTAGGCCCAGCTTGGGACAGGGCCTTCCTGGGAGATTTTTTGTTCTTTAGCCAGATTCGGGCTGTGTCTACCTTGGGGGGGGGGGTGGCTCTCCTGCCCAGACTCTGCTCCAGTTTAGAAGTTGCCCACCTCTAGAGCTCAAGGAAAGTGGAAAGCAGGGAACAGAAGCATAGGTCTGGTCATGGTAGGCACTGGATAGAATTGGGTTCTGGGGACACAAGCCACAATCCTGGGAAAATCTGACAGGGTTGTTTTCCTACACAGCCACAGGAAGAAAAGAGATCTGGTTCATAGTCACAGAGTGGGAGAATCCAGGTCTCCTGAATTTATGCACAGGATTCTTACTTTGCACCTGTTGCCTCTCAAGTGTGACTGGGCGAGTGGGGGGGGTTGTTGTGGGCAGGGGCTGAGTAAACAGAGGCAGACGTTGTGGGAGGTAATGAGGTGCTAGTTGGAGCAGCTGAGATAGCAGGGGCTTCATTAGGCCCTTATCTCATAATCAGCATTTAGAGGGGGTAGAGGAAGGCGTCAGACTGAGGGTGACTTGTGGACATGTACTAGCACCTGGGCTATGTATGTATACTTACCTAAGTATATGTGTACTACTATGTAGATCCCAGTTTCTACCTGTATTGATATGAAAACACACATGTAGGTGTATCTGTGTGTCAGCCTATAAGAGTGTGTGCAAGCATGTGCCAATAATATGTCTGGATAGAATGCACCTGTGGGTAAATGTGGGTAAAGCATGTATATCAGTACGATTATGTATTTATCTGGAAACTCTTTTGGTATCTTTTCCAAGAAGACCCTAAATGGGGTCACAAAGAATCGGACATGAACAACCCTAAATGTGGGTCTCAGTGCTTTATGTATCTTCAGCGTGTCTCTGGAGGGATCTCTGACAAGGTCCCCAGGCTAGTGATAGGAGAGGGCTGGAATGAGAAGCAATGCAGTTGGTTTCAAATTCTGATTCTGTCCTCATTACCTATGTGACTTTTGGCAAATCACTTAAACTTTCTGAGCCTTCACCTCTTGTAAGTGGTGGAGGTTTTGACCCAGCATTGTCTCTACTGGGTCTGTAATCCAAAGAAACCATAAAAGAGGGAAAAGAACCCACATGTACAAAAATGTTTGTAGCAACCCTTATGTAGTAACAAAGAAATGGAAACTGAAAGGATGTCCCTCAGTTAAGGAATGACTAAACAAGTTATAGTATGTGGAAGTAATGGAATATCATTGGTTATAAGACATGATGAGCAGACTGATTTCAGAAAAGGCTGGAAAGACCTACATGAACTGATGCTGAGTAAAGTGAGCAAGACCAAGAGAATATTGTACACAACAAGGTTATATGATGATCAAGTGTGATGAGCTTGGCTCTTCTCAACAATGAGGTGATTCAAGGCAATTTCAATAGATTTGGGATGGAAAATGTCAATCACATCCAGAAAGAAAACTATGGACTGTGAATATGGATCGAAGCATAGTATTTTCATCTTTTTGTTTGTTGCTTTTTTTTTCTTGCTGGTCTGATTTTTCTTGCTCAACATAATATGGAAATATGTTTAAAAGGATTACACATATTTAACCTATATCAGATTACTTGCTGTCTTGAGGAGAAGGAAGGTAAGAGAGGAAAGGAGAAAATTTAGAATATAAAGCTTTACAAAAATGAATGTTGAAAACTATCTTTACGTGTGTTTAGAAAAATGAAATACTATTGAAAAAAAAAGAGGTGGAGGTAAAACTGGATAATTTTTAATGTTGTCCTAGCTTCAAATTATTTTTGGGGGGGTATCTTGAATCCATTACCTCTATCAGGAGGTAGGTTCCTATTTTTATTTTTTAAAAGCTTTTTATTTTTAAAATATATGCAGTTTTTAACATTCACCCTTGCAAAACCTCATGTTCCAAATTTTTTTCTTCATCCCATCCCCCACCCTCTCCCTTAGAAAGTAATCCAATATTATGTTAAACATGTGCAATTCTTCTATACATATTATTTCCACAATTATCATGCTGCACATGAAAAATCAGATCAAAAAAGGAAAAACCAAAACCAAAATCATAGCTTTAAATTCTTAATCTTCTATCAATATACTTGTCCTGACCACTTTTCCTTCCTCTCTATTCCCAATTTATAAATTAGAGATAAGATGTGCTTTCCAGCCTGTGACATAGGTGATGGTGATGGTGGCTGGGTAGTGCTCAGAGTGGGTCACAGGATGTGGAGAGAGAAATATTATGTCCTCAATAAACCCCCAACATATTGTAGGAACTTAGCCTTCCTTCTCTTTTTCTCTCTTTAGACTTGGAGCTGATGATCTTTTTCCAGTAACATCTCCTGACTTCTCACCCTCTGAACTACCTTTTATGGCAGAGGTAGGCTGGAATACTCCTTTGCTCACTCATTCCACAAGGGCAAGGAATAAGACTTTTTTTTCTGATAGAACATGTCATTCCTCTAGGGCCTAACCCAAGCATCTGCACAGATCAAAAGCTGTTTAAATGGTTCACAAAATTCTAGAATTTCAAGCCAAAAAGAAGCTCAAAGAGCCCCCAACAAGTGGTCATACAACTTCTCTTTGTTGAATGAATCTGGGAGGCCTGATGTAGTGGACTTCAGGGGATAAAGAAAGAAATGAAGCTCATCCCTGGCTTCAAAATTATCTCCACAGTAAGTCAAGAATGTATACATTAGATGCAAAACAGTCACCCAGGAACAAAAAGTGAGTAAAGTTAGCAGTTCTTAACAGAAATCCTAGAATTAAGTTGGGCTGTCCCTGAAGTGATGGGAGAGAAGGGTAAGTAAGAGGGCACCAACTAGGAAGGCCAGGTTAGGGACCTGAGGGCAGAGAATGGGGTGGGTGGGTGGGTGTAGTTTCTGGCCTAAGCAGCAGGCCCCCCTGGGGGAACATGTTGGGCACAGAACTCTTAATGACTATTATTAACAGAAAAGAAAACATGTTTCCTAGTACAGTGATGCATCAGGCGCCAAGTTGGCATTGATTTCTGGGAATAGAGGTCATTTATCACCGTCTCCTGTCTCCACTGGGCCTTAAGTGGTACCTTGGCAAGTGATGTACCATCATTTGGGGATGGCTGAAGGTCTTGAGTTCCATCAGGACTAATGATAACTATAGTGAATTTCTATAGATTACTTCAAGAATTACAAACTACTTTGCATTCACTATCTCATTCCAAAGGAGGGGAGACAACATACAAACAACTATGTATAAGCCAGCTATAGACAGGAGAGATTGGAGATAATTCACTGAGGGAATGCACTAGAATGAAGGGGGATTGGGAAAGGCTTCCTGTGGAAAGTGGGACATTAGCTGGGCCTTGAAGGAAACCAGGAGACAGAGGTGAGGAGAAATAACATTCCAGGGAAATGGCCAATGACTATTCACACTGATTTGGGAGAGGACCTGTTTCCAGTGAGGAACAACAAGGAAGTCAGTGTCACTGACTTGGAGGTTTTTGTGGAGAGTACAAAGAATAAGATGATGGAAACTTATGAAAAGGCCAGGCTAGGAAGGGCTTTACAAGTCACACAGAATTTTATATTCAACAATGGAGGTAATAGGGAGCCAACAGAGTTGCTTGAGTGAGGGTAGGGAAAGTGTCACTGTCAGTCCTTCATTTTAAGAAGGCTTTGGCAGCCAAGTGGAGGATGTACTGGAGTCAGGAGAGATGGGGCAGACTGCTGCAGAAGCATGCATGGACTGATAAAAGTCTGCACCAGGACAGCGGCACTGTCCCAGGAGGGAAGGGGGCGTATTGATGAAGGTAAAATCAGTAGGTATTGGCAACAGAGCAGGATTTAAGAGACTAAGGAGTCAAGGGGACATCTTGGTTGTGACTCTGCAGTGATATCTTCCACAGTAACAGGGAAATTAGGAAGAAGGGAGGGTTTTTTTTTTGGCGGGGGGAGGCAGAGGAAGAAAAGATAATAAGGCTGAGATCCAAACCCAGGCCTCAAGATCATAGGATTGAAACTGGAAAGGCTCCTTAGGTACTCTGGATCTGACTCTTAAATGTCCTTACTTCTGAAATGGAGATAGTATCATTCTGGGACTCACCTTTGTAGGGCTGCTTGCTGAAATGGAAAATGTCTATTTGTGAGTTTAAACAAATGTCAGTTATTATTATTCTAATAACCTGAATGTCATAAATAGGTATAGCAAGGGGAACTTTTCCAAAATCTGTCTCCCCCAATCCCATCATTGTGCACTACACAAGTATATGTTTGCTGAGTGTGAATCAGTGAATGAATGGAATGAAAAAGAATGCACAGATTCTTGGAGGATCTGGACTGGTGGCTACTAGATCCTGCTAATGAAATTGAGTCCAGTAACAGCCCCACATCCTTCCCATCTCTCCCCATCCCTCCCTGCCTGCCCAGACAGATGAGTGCTGGAAGGCTGACACACCCCTTCTGAAAGCACAGTGACCTCCAATTTCAGCGTGTTGAAGGCAAGGAGGCTGCCTCTTCTCTTCCCATCTTGTCTGCTAGGATTTCACTGCACCCAGATCTGGAGAGGATATGCTACTTTGGCCCCTGGCCTTAGGGATGGGATCCACCAGAAAGGGTCAGAGAAGGACACAGGCTCCTCAGAGAGGTGCCAAAGTGAGTTCCCTGGTGCCCTGTCCCTCCCAAGGATCCCAGCTTCCTCTTCTGTAAAATGAGAATATCTACAAATGCATACCTCACAAGTACAGAGAAAGAACTTTGTAAATCTTAATGTAAACTAGCACTATGATAATTTTGATATAGGGCTTTATTTATTTATTTATTTATTTATTTTTTAATTTTTTTTATTAAAGCTTTTTATTTGTATAACATATGTATGGGTAGTTCCCCAACATTGATCTTTACAAAGCTTTCCATTACAAATTTTACCCCCAGTCCCCTCCCCTTCCCTAGATGGCAGGAAGTCCACTACATGTTAATAATGTTGAAATGCTTGAGAAGTTATGCAAGAAAAATCCTATCTACAAAAAAAAAAAAAAGAATCAGAGAAAGGCAACACAATGCAAGCAAATGTCAATAGAGATCATGAAAATGTTACGTTGTGGTCCATATTTCATTTCCCTGTCTCTGTGTGTATATGGTTTTCTTCAGTGAACAATTGGAACTGGTTTGAGACAATTCTTTGTTGCAGAGAGCCATGTCCATCAGAATTGATCATCATGTAATACTGTTGTTGCTGTGTATGATGATCTCCTGATTCTGCTCGTTTCACTCAGCATCAGTTCATGCAAGTCCCTCCAGGCCTCTCTGAAATCGTCCTGCTGGTCGTTTCTTACAGAGCAATAATATTCCATAACATTCATATACCATAATTTATTCAGCCACTCTCCAATTGATGGGCATCCCTTCAGTTTCCAGTTTCTAGCCACTACAAAAAGGGCTGCCACAAACATTCTTGCACATGTGGGGCCCTTTCCCTCCTCTAAGATCTCTTTGGGATACAGGCCCAGTAGAAACACTGCTGGGTCAAAGGGTATGCACAGTTTGACAACTTTTTGAGCATAGCTCCAAATTGCTCTCCAGAATGGTTGGATCCGTTCACAGTTCCACCAACAATGTATTAGTGTCCCAGTTTTCCCACATCCCCTCCAACATTCATCGTTATCTTTTCCTGTCATTTTAGCCAATCTGACAGGTGTGTAGTGGTATCTCAGAGTTGTCTTAATTTGCATTTCTCTGATCAATAGTGATTTGGAGCAACTTTTCATATGACTAGAGATGGTTTTAATTTCATCATCTGAAAATTGTCTGTTCATATCCCTTGACCATTTATCTATTGAAGAGTGGCTTGAATTCTTATATATATGAGACAATTCTCTATAAATTTTAGAAATGAGGCCTTTATCAGAACCATTAAATGTAAAGATGATTTCCCAATTTGATGCTTCCCTCCTAATCTTGTCTGCATTTGTTTTGTTTGTACAGAAACTTTTTAACTTAAGATAATCAAAATTATCCATCTGGTGTTCAATTAGGAGTTCCAGGTCTTCTTTGGACATAAATTTATTCCATCTCCACAGGTCTGAGAGATAAACTATATTACGTTCCTCTAACTTGCTTACAAAGTCCCTCTTTATATCTAGATCATGAACCCATTTAGATCTTATCTTGGTATGTGGTGTTAGGTATGGGTCAAGCCCTAATTTTTTCCACACTAGTTTCCAATTTTCCCAGCAGTTTTTGCCAAATAGTGAGTATTTATCCCAAAAGCTGGGGTCTTTGGGTTTATCGAATACTAGATTGTTAAGATTATTGCCTAGATTGTCCTGATATCCTACCCTGTGCCACTGATCCACTGCTCTATTTCTTAGCCAGTACCAAACAGTTTTGATGACCGCTGCTTTATAATATAGTTTTAGATCTGGTATAGCAAGGCCACCTTCATCTGCCTTTTTTCTCATTAATCCTATAGGGCTTTATTTAAAGGTCATACCATTATCTCACTGGGTTCTCACCACAGCTGTGTGGGGTTAGGTACTTATAATTCACCACAAAGCTGAGAGATAGCATGGTGTATCAGAGGCAAGTTCCTTCTGTGGCTCAGTTTCCACATTTATAGAATGGAGATTATAATAATCAGTGGGTTGTGATTGCTGTCTTCCCAATTTAACATTATCTACTTTCTGGGGTGGGCAGGGACAGGTATAAAGAAAAAAGTCTTTGATTTCAAGGAGATAACTTCCTACCATACATGAAAAGGCAGTTATGCTCCCACAATCTTAGAAGTGAGGGGTTGTAAGGAAAGCATATTTTAGCCTTAAAACATTAGAGAAATGAGAACTATGATTATAGCTGTTTTATTTTCTTTAGTTATAACTCTGTCCTGTCCCTCTTCTATCCTACAGGCTACTGCAGACCTTCAATCCTAAACTCCCCACAATCAACATTATCTACTTCAGGTAATTACAGGAAGATTTTAGAAGGTCTGTGCTGTGGGTCCATTAATAGAATTAGAAAGATGCACAGTAGTGTTTGAAGCTTAATTGTTTCCTTAAAGATGATAACATATTGGACATGACTCTCTTCAACAATGAAATGTTTCAAACCAGTTCCAATTGTTCAGTGAAGAAAGCCATATACATCCAGAGAGAGGGATGTGAAATGTGGACCACAACATAACATTTTCATGCTCTCTATTGATGTTTTCTTGCATTGGGTTTCCTTTCTCTGATTTTTCTTTCTTGTAGATACAATTTTTCTTGCACAAAAATGATAAGTGTGGAAATATGTATACATATATTCGATTTGTCAAGTATTTTAACATAATTAACATGTAGTGGATATCCTGCCATCTAGGAGAGGGGTGGGGAGTAGGGGGGAAAATTTGTAACAGAAAGCTTTGTAAGGGTCAATGTTGAAGAATTACCCATACATATATTTTGCAAATAAAAAGTTTTAATAAAAAAAGAAAAAAAAAGAAAATTTACCTATACATATGTTTTGCAAATAAAAAGCTTTAATTAAAAAAAGATGATAACATATATCATTCCCTTTGAACACAAGTAAAAAAAATCACAGAATTACAGGTTTCCACATCTATGAGAAGAGAAATTAACTAGATTTTTGCTAGCTGAACCTACAGGAGAATCTCTAGTATGAAAGAAATGGAGAATTGCAGGGAACCTTCCTTTTCTCTAGAGAAGAGTTTTCTCAAATGTGGTTTATTCCCAGATCTTTGACCCAAACTAGCATCCTCTACTGAAGCAGATCAGTAATCCCCCAAGTAGGAAGATCTACACTAACAGGATGTGACCTATTCTGATCAGTCTACAATCTCTGTACTGGCTGAATGGATGGATACAGTCAGGTTTGCTGAGCCCTTCAAGGTCCTCTAAGGAAGGGCTGGTTTTTTGTTTTTGTTTTGTAAACAAAACTGTAGTTTGGTTAAAAAAACAAAACAAAAAAAAACTCTCCCTTGATCTGCTTTGTTGAGGGTCTACTTTTTTGAGGGTCTACTTTGAGAAATACTGTTCTAGATTTTGCAAAGCCCTTTTCAAGGACAGTGTTCTTCAGCAGTAGGTGAGCTATCTCTCTGCTAGTCCCAGTGGCTTACCAGTTGCATGTTCATAGCTTTTTATCTAGAGGTAATTCCTTCTTTTTTGTTTTGCCTTATCAGCCTGCAGTCAGACTTGAACAAGCAAGACTCCAACAGAATTGTTTATTAGCTATAGTATGGTTGTAGTGATTATAAATTGACAGGCTTATATGGTTATTTTATGGATTCTGAATACATCATTTTAGAACTGTGGCATTCTAAAACCTAAGCACAAATGGAGGCCAAAAGTTTAGCTAAGCCATTCTTCTACTGTGAATTTCCTTTATTTTTTTAGAGCTATTAAAGACTGTATTGACTTCTGCCCAAAATGGCATCTAGAATCTATTCTAAAGAAGTTCTCTGCCAGTCAAATCTTTAAATCAGTTTGACAAACATGTATTAAGTCTGGGTTAGTGCTAAAGAAGATCTAAAGTTCCCATAATTCCTGTCCTCATGGAGCATCCAGGCTAAAATGTAATCTTTTGTATTTATTTGAGAACTCAAATGGTCTTAAGTAGACAGAAGGTTTAGAACTCCAAGCCAACCCTCAAGTCTTAACTAAATCTAACCAGGAGTCTTTCCTTTCCTGTGGTAGAATCCAAATATCCCTTTTAATCCTTAAAGGTAATGGTATGTTCCTCAGTGTTGCTGTCAGCATGAGTCATTGCCAATAGATTTCCATATATAGTAACATATATGACAATAAATTACTATCCTAATTGCACACCTGCTTCCATTGTATCCCTGTTTAATTGGCATACAATGAGTAATCGATTATTCCTTCCACAGGGAGGAGTGAAAACTGGTTGATTATCCCCAGGATTGCACTGTGTATATGTAATGATAATCTACATCAATTTTATATGTACAATAATTTGCTTTTTTATTTGTAAGAGTTGTACTTATAAAAATGAAATTATAAGTGCCAATTTTTTTTTACATTTCATTGCCTGAATAAAAACTTTATCACTGCTAACCTCTCCACATACCCTAACCTTCAATGGCAGAGGCTGATATTGAGACAAGTGATTATGCTAACTTGCATCTTTACTTGACCTTCACTTTTAACATATTTCTGTTTTTCTTCAGAGAAAGAAGTTTCCTCATTGGTACTCTGAGTCTCAATCCCTTCATTTATCTTAAAAATATTTTTATTGATATCTTTTATTTTAACATAGCTTTTCTCTCTCCCTACTCCTCCCCCTTCCCCAGAGAACCATCCCATATTACAAAGCATCCTATCCCTTCAGTTCTAGAAGGATGATGCCTCCATGTTAATGACCTCATCTTCAGCACCTTCAATGTTTCTTTGGCTCCTTCCCTTCAATATATTCAAACCTCTCTTATGCTAAAAACAAAAATAAACAACAAAAAATCCCAACTTTCTCTCTGAGTTCCCTTCCAACTTTAGTCTGTTCTTCTCCTTCTACAATCAGGCTTCTAGTATTTCTACTCCCTCTTTAACCTCTTAAAATTATTCTGCCTCAGGATTCTCTTTAACTTAAGCTATTAGTTAAATCTAATGGCACTTTCTCAGTGCTTAACTTCAGAACTCTCATCTTATTCTTTCTCTATAGCACTGATATTATCAATATTTTTAGACACTCTTTCCTTGGTCTCCATAGCATTTACGTCACAGATCAATTCTCATGTGTCCTTCCACACAGATAAGTGATTATACACCAAAACCCTGATCTTCTGTTTTTCCATTCATTACTCTTCTAGCTTTAAAAGCTTAAAATTTCCGTGTCTATCACATGCATCTTCTGCTTTGGTGTCTCACCTGAAATCCAATCTTACAGTTAAATCTAATTTCTTTATCACCTCACTCAATTTGGCTCATCATTCTTCCTGCAGACTAATCTCCCTTAACAATTTACCTAATTGACAGAATCTGAATTTGAAGGTATCTCAGAAATAGCCTCATTCAACACATTTCTGAACAAGAATAAGCTCTGGTGCAGAACTGTTAAACTTTTAGTCTTCTAAATGGGACTAAAATCAGATTAAAATGTCACTGAGAAGATGGTGAAATAAGCAGTAAATCACTGTAATTCTCCCATATTCACCTCCAAATAACCACATGATATCATTCTGAAACAAATCCTGGAACAGCATAACCAGCAAAAAGAGGGGGTGATCAACAAAATGCAACAGCAAGAGATACAAAGAGAAATTCCATTCAAAATAACTATCGATAGTATAAAATATTTGGGAATATATCTGCCAAGGGAAAGTCAGGATCTATATGAGCAAAACTACAAAACACTCTCCACACAAATAAAGTCAGATCTAAACAATTGGAAAAACATCAAGTGCTCTTGGATAGGTCGAGCGAATATAATAAAGATGGCAATACTACCTAAACTAATCTATCTATTTAGCGCTATACCAATCAAACTCCCAAGAGATTATTTAACTGAACTAGAAAAAATAACGACAAAATTCATCTGGAAAAACAAAAGGTCAAGAATTTCAAGGGAATTAATGAAAAAAAAATGCAAATGAGGGTGGCCTAGCTGCACCAGATCTAAAACTATATTATAAAGCAGTGGTCACCAAAACCATTTGGTACTGGATAAGAAATAGAGTAGTGGATCAGTGGAATAGGTTAGGTTCACAGAACAAAATACTCAATGACAATTGTAATCTAGTGTTCGATAAACCCAAAGACCCCAGTTTTTGGGATAAAAACTCACTATTTGACAAAAACTGCTGGGATAATTGGAAACTAGTCTGGAAAAAATTAGGCATTGACCCACACCTAACACCATATACCAAGATAAGGTCAAAATGGATTCATGATCTAGGCATAAAGAATGATATTATAAACAAATTAGAACAATGTAGGATGGTTTACCTCTCAGACCTGTGGAGGGGGAAGAATTTGTGACCAAAGAAGAACTAGAGATCATCATTAATCACAAAATAGATAATTTTGACTATATCAAGTTGAAAAGTTTTTGTACAAACAAAATGAATGCAGAGAAGATTAGAAGGGTAGCAGTAAACTGGGAAAATATTTTTACATCCAAAGGTTCTGATAAAGGCCTCATTTCTAAAATATATAGAGAATTGACTCAAATATATAAGAATTCAAGCCATTCTCCAATTGACAAATGGTCAAAAGATATGAACAGACAATTTTCAGACGAAGAAATTGAAACTATTTCCGGTCACATGAAAAGGTGCTCCAAGTCACTCTTGATCAGAGAAATGCAAATTAAGACAACTCTGTGATACCACTACACACCTGTCAGATTGGCTAAAATGACAGGAAATGATAATGATAGCTGTTGGAGGGGATGTGGGAAAACTGGGACACTGATACATTGTTGGTGGAACTGTGAACGGATCCAACCATTCTGGAGAGCAATTTGGAGCTATGCTCAAAGAGTTATCAAACAGTGCATACCCTTTGACCCAGCAGTGTTTCTACTGGGCCTATATCCCAAAGAGATTTTTAAGGAGGGAAAGGGACCCACATGTGCAAAAATGTTTGTGGCAGCCCTTTTTGTAGTGGCAAGAAACTGGAAATTGAAAAGATGCCCATCAATTGGAGAATGGCTGAATAAATTATGGTATATGAATGTTATGGAATATTATTGTTCTGTAAGAAATGACCAACAGGAGGATTTCAGAGAGGATTGGAGAGACTTGCATGAACTGATGCTGAGTGAAATCAGCAGAACCAGGAGAACATTATACACAGCAACAAGACTATACGATGATCAATTTTGATGGACATGGTTCTCTTCAACAATGATGTGATTCAAACCAGTTGTGCTGTGATGAAGATAGTCATATACATCCAGAGAGAGGCCTGTGGGAACTGAGAGTGAACCACAACACAGCATTTTAACGCTTTCTGTGAATATTTCCATGCATTCTGTTTTCCTTCTTAGGTTGTTTTTTTTTCTTCTTCTCTTTCTAGATCTGATGTTTCTTGTGCAGTAAGATAACTGTATAGATATGTATACATGTATTGTATTTGTCATATAATTTATCCTATCTAGCATGTATTGGATTACCTGTCATCTAGGGGTGGGGGGCGGGGGGAGGAAAAGGAAAAGCTTGGGAAAAAAAAGTTTTTTTTGCAAAGGTCAATGTTGAAAGGTCACTCATATGTTTTGCAAATAAAAAGCTTTATTAAAAAAAAAAGAATACAAAGAAAGCAAAAAAAGAGTTCTTGCTCTCAATGGCTTCATGGTCTAATGGTGGGTATAATATGGAAACTAAGGTGTACAAAAAAGAAATAAAGAAGCTGTTTTGTCCTAAGCAGCAGAAGGAAGTCAAAAAAAAAAGAGGGGGTGAAACAATCTTTTAGCCCAAGAAATTTATTTTACTTGGGTAAAATGAGGTGAAGTCCAGGATAGAAAGTAACCTAGCAAGCCAGTGGCAGGCCCCTCCTCAAGAAAGCAGTGGTAGATACTGAAGCCCAGTGTTGTGGAGCAGGCAAACTAGGACCCCCTACTTCCACTGTGTAGCCAGGGGACCAGGCAGACTCCAGCTCCAAGAACTACCATGAGCTCCATCTAGCAAATAGGCAACCTCCAGCATCTAGACCTCCATTTGTTTCACTGTAGTCCCAGGTAAACAAGTAGGTATTAACTGTATGTGTGACAGGCCCACTACTTGCTTCAGCATAACCCTGGGCAAATAGGCAGCTACCAGCAGCCAAATCCCTATGTTTCAGTGTATCCTTGGGGAAACACCACACCAGCCTCAACATACCCCAGCCACCAATACTAGGATCCAGATTCAGCATCAGGTAATCGGCCAGACCACTATGTAGCACTGGAAGCATCAGCTACCACCTACTCCACCCACTCAGCTCAGTACCATATATGAAGGTTACCTGTGGGCCTCAAAGCAACATCAGTGCAACTCCACTTAAACAGCCACAACAGACAGCCCAAGGCACAACATGCCTGAGACAATGCCCCTTCCATCCTAGGAGCAGAACTCAAAATTTAAATGCAAGGAAAAAGGTCAAAAAAGATGACCCAAAAAACACAGAAAAAGAATCCGACCACAGAAAGTTATTATGGTGACAGGGAAGACCAAGACAAACTGAGAAAAGTACAATGTCAAAACACTTATGGGAAAAACCCCAAAGAAAAACAGAAAATGGTCTCAACCCCAGAAAGAACTCATGGAAGAGCTGAAAAGGAAGCTTAAAATCACTTAAGAAAGTAGAAGAAAAACTGGGAATAGAAATTATGGTGATGCAAGAGAATTATGAGAAAGTTAACAGCTTGGAAAAAAGAAAACAAAGTAGAATTGGTCAAATGGAAAAGGATTTTTAAAAATCCACTGAAGAAAAGAATTCCTTAAAAAGCACAACTGACCAAATAGAAAAGAAAGCACAAAAACTAATTGAGGAAAACAATTCTTTTAAAGTGAGAACTGAACAAATATGTTACTAACTCTGAGACATCAAGAATCAATCAAATTTAAAAGAATGAAAAAAGAAAATGTAAAATACCCCATGAGAAAAAACAAGTGCCCTGGAAAATGGATCCAAGAGAGACAATATCAGAATCAATGGACTATCTGAAAGCCATAATCAATAGCCAAATCAATTGGACAGAATCTTTTAGGAAATTATCAAGGAAAATTGACTGGCATCTGGGAATCAGAGGGCAAAGTAGGCATTGAAAGAATCCGCTATAAAAGAGAAACTAGCTTCAAATTTTTCCTCAGTTTTTTCCTTTATAATTTTGTTTGCCTTGGTTTTGTTTGCACAAAAACTTTAATATAAATCAAACTATCCATTTAAAATTTCATAATCTTCTTTCTTGTTTAGTCCTAAATTCTTGCCTTATATGTAGATCTGATAGATCAACTATTACATCATCTCTTGATTTATTTGTGGTTATGATTAAAGCACATATCCATTTTATATTAAAGCTTTTTATTTGCAAAACATATGCATAGGTAATTCTTCAACATTGACCCTTGCAAAGCTTTCTGTTACAAATTTTTCCCTTCTACCCCCCACCCCCTCCCCTAGAAGGAAATCTAATACATGTTAATTATGTTAAAATATTTGACAGATCTAATATGTGTATATATATATATATATATATATATATATATATATATATATATATACAGTTATCTTGCTGTATAGGAAAAAAACCTGAGAAGGAAAACATAATGTAAGCAAACATTAATAGAGAGTGTGAAAATGCTATGTTGTGGTCTAGACTCAGATCCCACAGGCCTCTCCCTGGGTGTATATGGCTTTGTTCATCACTGAACAACTGGAAGTGGTTTGAGACATTTCATTGTTTAAGAGAGCCATGTCCTTCAGAATTGATCATTGTATAGTCTTGTTGCTGTGTATAATGCTCTCCTGGTTCTGCTCATTTCACTTAGGATCAGTTCAGCATATACTCATTCTGACCTTATCTTGGTATACCATGTGAATTAGTGGTCTAAACCTGGTTTCTGCCAGTTTTCTCAACAGTTGTTTTGTCAAATGAGTTTTTATCCCAAAAGCTTAAATTTTTAGGTTTAGCCTAAAAATTTAGGTTAAATTACTATAGTCTTTTACTACAATGTATTGTGTGCTGATTACACTGACCCACAACTACTTCTTAGCTATCACCAGATAGTTTTAATGATTACCACTTTATAATATAACTTTTCCATTGATTCTCTTGATATTCTCGATTTTTTGCTCTTTTGGATGAATTTTGCTCGTCCTACTCATAATATTTTTCTAATTTTTTAAATGTCTTTACTTATAAAGCATTTTGGAATTGTATTCATATAGTTTCTGAATTTGTCTTGGCAAGTAGACTCCCAAGTATTTTATATTATCTGTGGTTATATTTAATGGAATTTATTGTTAGCATATAAAAATGGTGATGATTCATATGGGTTTATTTTATATCCTGCAATCTTGCTAAAGTTGTTCATTATTTCCACTAGTTTTTTAGTTGATTTTCTAGGATTCTCTAAGTATACTAGCATATCAACTGCAGAGTGATCGTTTCATTTCCTTGTTTATTCTAATTCCTTTATTTTTTTTCTTCTCTTGTTCCTATAGCTCATATCTCAAAGACAATATTGAATAATGATAATGGGCATCCTTGCTTCACTTCTCATCTTATCTGGAAGGCTTTTAGTTTATCCCCATTACCAAAAATGCTTGCTGATAGTTTTGGATAGATATTATTATTTTAAGGAGAGCTTCATTTATCCCTATGCTCACTAGCATTTTTAATAGGAATAGGTATTATCTTTTGTCAAAAGTTTTTCTGCATCTATTGACATAACTGATTTCTTTTGATGTTTTTATTAATGTGGTCAATTATGCTAATAATTTTCCTAATAATGAACTACCCTAAATTATTGGCATAAATAGCCCCTGGTCATAATGGATGATCCTTGTGATATATTGGTATAATCACCTGGCTAGTATTTTATTTAAAAAATTTATATCAATGTTAATTGTGGAAATTAGTCTAAGGTTTTCTTTTGGTTTTAGCTTTTCTTATGTGCAATTGGGCAAAATAGCTCCTAATTTCCTCTTATGCTTTAATTTACTCTTTATTAGGGGTAAATTCACCCTTTCATATTTGATACTAGTAATTTGGTTATGTTGTTTCCTTTTGAAAATGAAATTAGCCAATGGTTTAATCATTTTATTGTTTCTTTCATAAAGCCAGTTTCTAATTATATGTATTAGTTCAAATGTTTCTTTCCTTTCAATTTTATTATTTTCTCTCCTTTCATTTTTAGGATTTTCAATTTGGTGTTTAATTGGAGATTTTTAACTTGTTCTTTTTCTATTCACTTCATTAATGTTTTTATTTTGTGGTTAGATTTATCTAGTTCTGGAGAAGGGAATATTGAGGTCCCTCACCAGTAAAGGTTTTTTTTTGATGTCCTCCTGTATTTCAACTTCTCCTTTAAACATTTAGATGCCATACCATTTCGCACATATTTTCTTTTTTAAAAAAATTATTTAATATTGTTACATTCAAAACAAATTTTTTTACATTTGTTTTTAAGACTTTTGAATTCTGGGTTCTCTCCCTTATCCCCACCCACAATTAAGAAACTACATGTGAAGATATACAAAAAATTTCCATAAAAACCTTTAAATTGCCTTATAATATAGTTTAAGATCAGGTATTGCTAAACCTCCTTCCTTTGATTTTTTTTTCATTAATTCCTTAGATATTCTTGACCTTTTGTTTTAATTGTAACTTAATTGTGATGGCATTGAATAGATTTTTTTTTTATCACATTGGCTTTTCCCACTCACAAATATTTTTTCTAATTATTTAAACCTAACTTTATTTGTATAAAGAATGTTTTATAATTATGCTTATTTAATTCCTGACTTTGTCTTGGTAGGTGTATTCAGTTATTTCATACAATCTATGGTTATTCTAAATGGAATATCTCTTACTATCTCTTCTTGCAGTTTTGTTGATAACATATGAGAAAGATGATGACATATGTGAATTTATTTTATAATCTGCTACTCTGCCAAAATTGTTTCAACTGGGGCAGCTAGGTGGCACAGCACCAGCCCTGAAGTCAGGAGGACTTGAGTTCAAATCTGGTTTCAGACATTTAACACTTCCTGGCTGTGTGACTTTAGGCAAGTCACTTAACCCCAATTGCCTCAGGGGAAAAATTGTTTCAACTTTTAAAAAATTCAGTCTCTAGGATTTCTAAGCATATGTCATCATGTCATTTGCAAAAAGAGATAGTTTTATTACCTCATTGCCTATTCTGACCCCTTCAATTTCTTTTTCTTTTCATTACTATTGCTAGCACTTCTAATACAATACTGAATAATACTGGTAATAATGGGCATCCTTGTTTTACTCCTGACCTTAATGGGAAGATTTCTAATTTGTCACCATTACAAAATTATGTTTGCTGATCAATGATGCTTAACATTTTAAAAAAAATTTAATGTGTCCCCAGTTACATTCAAAACAATTTAACATTTATTTTTTTAAGATTTTTGAGTTATAGGTTCTCTCCCTTACCCCCACCCACAATTAAGAAACCACATGTGAAGTTACGCAAGACAATTCCATGAAAGTTGTGAAAAAAAACATAAATTTCCCACTCTAATGAAAATTGAAACCCACAAGACCACACCATAACATTTTCATGCTCTCTATTGATGTTTGCTTGCATTGTTTCCCTTCTCAGAGTTTGTGTGTGCGTGTGTGTGTGTGTGTGTTGATCCAATTTTTCTTGTACAGAAAGATAACTGTATAAATATATATATACACATATTCAATTTGTCAAATATTTTAACATAATTAACATGTATTAGACTTCCTGTCATCTAGGGGAGGGGTGGAGGTAGGGAGGAAAAATTTGTAACAAAGCTTTGCAAGAATCAATGTTGAAAAATTACCCATGCATATGTTTTACAATTAAAAAGCTTTAATAAAAAAAAAACCCACAAGAAAAATTAAGTTAAAAATAGAGAGAGAGAATAATAGAGAATACTTTGATCTATATTCAGACTCAATCAGTTACTTCTCTGGGTATGGATAGGAATTTTCCTTCAGAGTAGATGTGGATGATTATACTACTGAGAATAACAAAGTCATTTACACAGGTGGTAATCCCAAGACATTGCTATTACTTTGTATGCACTATATTTCATTTTGTTCATGGAGGACTTTCCAGGTTTGTTGATTTTTTCCTGAGAGCATCCTGCTCATCATTTTCCAGAGAACAATAATATTCCATCAGAGAAACTTGTATTGAAAATTTTTATTTTACAATTGCTATTGCTAATTGTATTTCTCCCCCATTTATTCTTTCTCCTTTCACTCTGTCCTTCCTCAAGTGTTTTGCTACTGACCATTCCCTCCCTCAATGTTTTTTATCCCCTCCCCTTCCATTCCCCTCCTATTTTCCTGCAGATTAGACAGATTTCTATATCCCTATTAAGTATGTATGTTATTTCCTAATTGAGTCAGTTCTGATGAGAGTAAGGTTCACTCACTCATCCTCTCCTCCCTCTTTTTTCCTCCACTGTAAAAGCTTTTTCTTGTTGCATACATTTTTAGTACTGGTACTTCATTGTTTATGGTACTTTTTAGCAAGATAATTTTATCTCTTTTAATTAGATCTGCTTTTGTTTTTTCTGAGATCATGATTGCTAACCCTGCTTTTACTTTGGCTAAAACATAAATTCTGCCCTTTATCTTTATTACATATCTATCTCTGTTTCATATGTGTTTTTTGGTAAACAGCATACTGCAGGATTTTGGTTTTTAAGGCATTCTGCTTTGTATTTCTGTTTTATAGGTGAGTTCAACCCATTCACATTTATGTTACTTATGTATTTCCTTCCATCCTATTTTCCCTTATTATTCTTCCTCTCTTATCTTTCAGCCTATCCCTCCTCACAAGCATTTTTTGATCACCACCTCCCCCAATTTACCCTCCCTTTCATCAGTTTCTTCTCTCTTGTCCCCAATCTCTTTTTATTTCCTTATAGGGTAAAATATATTTCTGTACCCAACTGAATATGTTGCCTCTTTGTGCCAATTCTGATCACAGTAAGGTTCAAACACTACCTGCTACCCCATCTTCCCCATCACTGTTATTAACTCTTTTATGCTGCTTTTATGCAAAATAATTTACTCAAAAATTCTCCTCCTTCTCCCAGTGCAATCTTCTTTTTCACCCTTCAATTTTAGTTTGTTGTTTTTGGATATCATCCCATCATAATCAACTCACTCCTGCATTTTGTATATACTTCTCTTAATTGTTACAAGTATCATCTTGCCATGTAAGAATATATAATTTAATCTTACTGAGTCTCTTGTATCGTTTCCTGTTTACCTTTTTGTTTCTCTTGAGGGTTGTATTTGAAGATCACATTTTTAATTCAGTTCTGGTCTTCTAATTAGGAATGCTTGAAAATTCTCATTTCATTAAATAGCCATTTTCCTCTCTGAAGGATTATGCTGTTTTGCTATGTAAATGATTATAACCCTACTTCCTTTGTCTTCCAGAATAAAATATTCCAAGCCTTCAGGTTCTTTAGTATAAAAGCTGTTGAATCCTGTGTGATCCCAGCTGTGGCTCCACAATACTTGAATTCTTTCTAGAATCTTGCAGTATTTTCTTCTTTGTCTAAGAGCTGTGGAATTTGCCTATAATATTCCTGGGATTATTAATTTTGGAATCTTTTCTATGTAGTAATCAGTGTATTCTTTCAATTTCTATTTTGCCCTTTCATTCTAGGATAGACAGTTTTCTACATTATTGACATGAAATATGGCCACCTCATTTTTTTATATTAAAGCTTTTTATTTGCAAAACATATGTATGGGTAATTTTTCAACATTGACCCTTGCAAAGGTTTCTGTTACAAATTTTTCCCCCCTAATCCTCACTGCTCCCCTAGATGGCAGGAAGTCTACTACATGTTAATTATGTTTAAATACTTGACAAATCAAATATGTGTATACATAATTTTCAGTTATCTTGCTGTGCAAGAAAAGTTGGATCTACAAGAAAAAAAAATCTGAGAAGGGAAACATAATGCAAGCAAACATCAATAGAGAGCATGAAAATGTTATGTTGTGGTCCACATTTAATATTCCTCTCTCTGGGTGTATATGACTTTCTTCACTGAACAAATGGAACTTGTTTGAAATATTTCATTGTTGAAGAGAGCCATGTCCATCAGAATTGATCAAATAGTCTTGAATTGCCAGGCCAGTTCATTTCTAAAAAGAAAAACTGACTCAAATTTATATGAATGTAAGTCATTCCTCAATTGATAAATGGTCAAAGGATATGAATAATTTTCAGATAAAAAGAAATCAGATAAAGAAAAAGTCACATGAAAAAATGCTCTAAATCACTATTGATTAGAGAAAGACAAACTAAGACAATTCTTAGGTACCAGAGCTTATACCACTGAGATTGGCTAAGATGACAGGAAAAGATAAGGAAAAACATTGGAGGGGATGTGGGAATACTTGAACCCTAATAAACTGTTGGAACTGTGAAATGATCTAACCATTCCCAATGGGCTATAAAACTGCAATACCTTTTGATCCAGCAGTTTCAATACTGGTTCTATATCCCAAGGAGATCATAAAAAAAGGGAAAAGGACCCATATGTGCAAAAATGTTTGTAGCAGCTTTTTGTAGTGGCAAGGAACTGAAACTTGAGTGGATACCCATCAATTGGGGAATGGCTGAATAAGTTATGGTACATGAATGTAATGGAATACTATTGTTCTATAAAAATGAACAGACTAAAAAGTCTGGAAGACCTACATGAACTGATGCTGAATGAAGTGAGCGGAACAAGGAGAACACTGTACATAGTAAGTAATAAGATTAAGTGATGGTTATGGATGTGGCTCTTCTCAACAATGTGGTGATTCAAGGCAATGCCAATAGACTTGGGATGGAAAATGCCGATCACACCCAGAGAACTATGGAGACCAAATGTGGATTGAAACATAGTATTTTCATTTTTTCCCCCTTTCGGCCTGACTTTTCTTGACAAATATGGAAATATATTTAAAATGATTGTATATTTTTGATCTATATGATTGCTTGCTGCTTGGGGAAGAGGGGAGATAAAGGAGAGAAATTTATAACCAAATTTTTAGAAAAATGAAAGTGGAAAACTATCTTTACCTGTATTTGGAAAAATAAAATATTAAAGTACAGGTCAGATTAAAAAAGATTTAAAAAAAAGAAATATAACTAGGCTTTTTTTTCCTTTTCTTTTTTGATTATGGCAACTTTTAGGTAGTCCAATATCTCTTCCTGGATCTATTTTCCGTGTCAGTTTTTTTTTCAATGAGAAATTTCACATTTTTAATTTTTTTTTGATTTTGTCTTGTTTCTTGATGTCTTATGGAGTTATTAACATCCACTTACCCAATTCTAATTTTAAAGGAGCTTTTGTTCTTCCTTTTCCATTTGGCTAGTTCTACTCTTTAAGGCATTTTCTTCAGTGAATTTTTTTGTACCTGTTTTTTCCATTTGGTCAATTTATTAAAAAGTTGTTAGGTGAATTTTTATCTTTTTTTTTCTCATTTCTTGTCCCTCCTTTATCAAGCAAGGTGTTGACTCTTTCTTTACATGATTGTCTTGCAACACTCTCCCAATTTTTCTTCTATTTCTATTGTTTGCTTTTTAAAGTAATATTTTGAGCTCTTCTGGAAATTGTTTTTTGAAGTTTCACATGTAGCTGCCTGACATCATTGTCCTTTTTAAGCTTCTAAGCCTTGATGTTCTTTGTCATCATAATAACTTTCTGGGGCCAGGTTTTTTGGCTTTTGTTGTTTGCTGTTCATTTTTTTGTTTTGTTTTGTTTAAGCTATTTTGACTTTTTAAATTTAATGCAAAAATTGAGCTCTGTTCCTGGAGTGAAGAGAACATTATTTTAAGCCTTCTTGTGGGGTTTCAGGGTCTCACTACTGGACTGTCCTGGTGAGGCCATGTTGTTGTTAGTACCAATATTGGTACTATACTGGGGAAGATCCTTATTGGTTATCTCTTCTGGGGGTGGGATCTTGCTGCTGCTGGCTTGTCTTGGGGCCTCATTGCTCATCTGAGCAATGTCTCACTGATGGCTTGCCCTTCTCTGCAAGTGGTACCACTAGCTTCCTTACCAAACCTTTCCTGCTGAACCTCCCAAGCTATTCTGGGTTGGTAAACTGCTTCACTGCTGGTTCTGGAGTATTATTAAGGTTGCTTGGAGAGGATCTGGGGACAGTTCAGGGGAGTTTCCATCTCATTCGATTATTTTAGCACTGGAAGTTCATGACAATTCATTAAATACTTAAAAGATATCATATTCAGCTGTGCCCTCTCATTTACTTTCTATTTTGCTCCAGAGTCATATTCTTAGTTCTTTCAATGAATACTACTGTGGCAGATGAAGCCCTTTGATGTCCTGTTCATTTTCTTCTGGATATCTTATATTTTATTAATGTTTTCCTCCCTAAAAGCAGCATCTAGTAGTACAGATGGGAGTTTGACCAAATCAAAGTAGGCTAGGAATATCATTTTCTTGGGCCTGGTCACTAGGCCTCTTAATACAGCATTGAATTAAATACTCCTTTTTTGGCTGCTGTATATCACATTAATGAATCATGGAATTTGTTTTATACCCTCATTTTAAAATGAATTGCTACCACTATCATCTTGTATGTGTGAAGTTTATTTATTTCTTGAACCTAAATGTTAAGACAATATTGCTCCAGGTAGCTAGGTGGTGCAGTGGATAGAGCACCAGCCCTGAAGTCAGGAGGACCTGAGTTCAGATCTGGTCTCAGATACTTAACATTCCCTAGCTATGTGACCCTGGGCAAGTCACTTAACCTCAATTTCCTCAGCAAAAAGGAAAAAAAAAAAAAAAAGACAATATTGCTCATATTAAATTTTAGCTTACTATGCTTAACTGAATATTCCATCGTATTGAAATAATTTTGATTCCTGATTCTTATCTAATCTGTTATTTATCTCCAAGTCACATAATTATAAACTTGTTACCTATGATCTTATCAAATTACTGATAAAAATGAGCAAAAGAGCTTAAAAAATAAGATCTAAAGACCTCCTTTCACACCGTCATCAAAATATTTTAACTTTTTTGAATCTGTCCATTTAAACAGTTCCAAATCCACCTAACTGTTTAATGGCCCAGTCCACATAACTCTATCCTATCTAAAACAGCAAAAGAAACTTTGTCAAATGCTTTGTTAAAATCTAGGCCAACTATTTACAGCATTCTCCTGATCTACAAGTCTGGTTATCCTATAAGGAAAGGATATGAGATGTCTGCTGTGACCAGTACTTAATAAATGAAGTTTGCTCTTTGTGATCAGATTTCATTTCTATATACTAATAATCCTTCCACTGATGTGACAAATTCTGCTAGGAACTAAAATCAAGCTCAATGGCATAAAATCTGCAAACTACACTCTCTTTCATGAAAACTGTGATATTAAGCATCTTTCTATTTTAGAAGCACTCTTCCTCTCTTTCAGCCAAAGATTAGCAATCATAATCCCTGTTTCTTTCACAACCTTGGGATGTAGTTCTTCCAAGCTTGGCAACTTGAAGTCATCAGAAACCACTAGGTACCTGATCCCTTATTCTTCTCCTTCCTATCTTAGGCTTAAACTCTCTATTATTCACAATTGGTCTGTCCTTTTCTAGTCTTTTATATTAAGGATATCACCATTCTTTTAGAACTCAGGAATTTTCATTTAGAATAAAGTTATTCCTTTCCCTCCCTTCAGAAATTACTTTATATTTACTTATCTGTATACCTTGTTGGATCTCCCAAGACTACATAAGCAACTTAATAGCAAAAATTGTTTTATTTTTGCCTTCCTGTCCCTATTATCTTGCAGTACATTGCAGGAAGTTAAGAAATATTTATTTACTTGAATTTAAGTTACCTTTGACTCTTTCCACTCCTGGGACTTCCATCTTTAATCACTTGTAAATTCCGGACAATGTTCCTTCAAAATATTTCTTGAACATGTACCTTTCTTTACATTCTAACTACTTCAATTCCTATGACTTTATTACTCCACTTACCTCTTAAGTGACCTCTCAACTCTTAAATGTTTTTATGTACTCCTACTTGAGTTATCTCCATAAAATGTTATT
This sequence comes from Myrmecobius fasciatus, assembly GCA_023553655.1. Lineage (NCBI taxonomy): Eukaryota > Metazoa > Chordata > Mammalia > Dasyuromorphia > Myrmecobiidae > Myrmecobius > Myrmecobius fasciatus. Next base: position 55,030 of record JAJPUD010003781.1, read on the forward strand.
TTCATCATGCAAATATTAGCAATAACAAATCATATTTATTTGGTAGCACAAGTATTGTCATCACCATTTTACAGATGAGGAAACAGTTTCAGACATAGTTCAGTATTGAGTTGAGTTTGGAAGCCTGGTCTCCTTTCTCTAGTGATCTTTCTACCACCTTATGCTTCTTTTCAGTAGGTAGTTCCTTATTCTGGAGTTTACAATGTCTACCACTTCAAGCCCATGTTCCTCAGTCTGACTATATATATATATATATATATGTATGTATATATATATATATATATATATGTGTGTGTGTGTGTGTGTACCTACACCCACACACATATATATGTATATCTCATAGGATTTATAGCTGGAAAATTCCTTAGAAATTATCCAGTTCAACCTCATTTTATATATGAGGAAACTAAGGCCCACAGAAGTAAGTGACTTGCCTAAGACCACATAAGTTTACAAGCAGTAGAGGTGGTGGTCTCTTCTTCAAATCCAGTATTTTTCTCTCACAATATACTGCATTAAATGTCTGCTATTAATAGACCCAAGTATCTATTTCATTTCATGTCTCACTATTCTTAACTATAGTGCTCTAGGTTACCAGACTGTGCCACCCATACCCTACTCATTTCATTTATTTATTCCATTCCCCAGCATACAATACCCTCCCTCCTTTGCCTACTCATTATATTCATCCTTGAAAATCCAACTTGTGGTATGGATCTCAACATAGTATTTTCGCCCTTTTTGTTATTGTTTGCTTTTTGTTTTCTTATTTTTTTTCCTTTTTGATCTGATTTTTCTTATACAGCATAATTGTGGAAATACGTATAGAAAAACTGCACATGTTTAACATATTGGATTATTTGCTATCTAAGGGAGGGAAAAAATTGGAACACAATTTTACAAGGGTGAATGTTGAAAACTGCATATATTTTGAAAATAAAAAGCTAAAAAAAAAAAAAGAAAATCCAACTCATGTTCAATGCTCTTAATTTCTCTCAGATTTATGTATGTGCCACTGTATCTTTCTATCAAAGTCATCTGTTGTACCTTCTCTGGACCTCAGTTCCCATAATCTATGAAATGGTTCTACTACTTCCAGAATTCCCTATCTCACGGGATTACTGTGAGAATCAAATGAGATTGGACACTGAGTACCTTATAAGCCATTTTCAGTCACCATTCTCATTGTTTTTGGATTCCTATTCAGACTCTAGAAGGCAGGGACTTGGACCTCTAATGGCTTTTTATAATTGCTTAATTTTTTAAAGCATGCTGAAAATAAAAAAAGTAATCACTAAGTGTTCAAGGAAGTAAATTGGATATTTGTTCTGGTGAAGGCATTGGATTGAAAAGGGGGCCAACATCTAGGAAGGAAACAAACATGTCAGGATTTCACAGACATGGCATTTAGAAAGCAGGTAATGAACTCACTTTGTGGTTTTCCTCGATATGAGATAATTAATTACACACATGAAACATGGATAAACCCTATGACCACAAAGACTAAGTGGAACATTGATGTCTGAGTTCTCTCATCAAGTGAGAGCACCTGAGGCTTTTATTGGTATAGAGTGCCCCCAAGTTTCTCATCATCCTAGTTCCTTTGCTTTGGCTGTTCCCCAACTAGTCTTTGTTCTTCCTGAAATGACCCAGAAATTAATATGTGAGGTGGAAATATGAAAGTTCATTTAATGTCATGGTGTTGGAACCTAAAAAGCAAGTAACATCTCAAGCTATTTCTCTCTTTAAAGAAGTACAGTGGCCAGAAGGACTGTGGTGACAAGTCTCACTCTATTCTTCCATGGTGAGACAATAGCTAGAGTATCATATTCATTTCTGGTTCACTTCAGGAAGAATAAAGACTAGTTGGGAAACCTGAGGCTATGCCATATATGGCTCAATCAAAAGAGCCAGACAAGCTTAGCCTGAGGAAGAACAAGCTTAGGGAAGGCAAGATAGTTGTCTTTAAATATCTGAAGGTCTATCAAGAATGATTAGATTTCTTCTGATAGACCCCATTGGGAAGAATTAGGACCAATGGATAAAAGTTACAGGGAAACAGATTTTGTTTCAATGTGAAGAACAGCTTTTAAATATTCCATAGTTCCAACAATGAAATTGTAAAGTTGTGAATTCCCTCTTCTTGAAAATGTCCATCTAGAGGGTGGATGACCATTTGTAGAGGGTGTGGGGGGGTGTTACAGTAATGGGAATTTATGCTTTAGGTAAGGATCTGGGTAGATGACTTAAATTCCATCCAGATCTAAGATGCTATAATTCTGTGACTGGGGTCTATGGCTCTATGGGACCAGAGAGTTGCCAAGGGCAGCAAAGGGGTTAAGGTTTAAATAACTGTTTTATATATGAATTAATGTGCGGAGCTGGGAGCCAAAATCTGTTCCATTAATTTTTCCATCTATTCCAGGAGCAGTTAGGTACACACAGTAAAGTTTATTTTGGTATACTTCACTCCATTAAAAATAAATTAATCAGCAAATTCCTGCCTTGCTCAGCCCTGGTTTATGTGAATATTGCCCAGCTGTAATGAGTTACAAGGTGTTATTATCTCACACACACAGGAGGCTTCTCTCTAGAGCTCAACTTGCAACAAAAGCATCTTAAATAAACTGAGAGAAGGCTGTTTGGTTTGTAATGTTTTCACAGAAGTGGGATATATACCTCACACATATAGAGTTTCTTTATATGACTCATTTTATAACAAGTTAAATGGAGGAAGTTTGCTTTGGGGGAAAAAAACGAACAATACGACTTTTTTTTTCCAATCCAAAGAAAAATACCCTGGGGAAGTGGCTGCATCCAGAGAGGGAGGGCTCAGGTCCCCAGATCCCAAAGCCTGGTGATGGGGTCACTCTGAATTTAAACAGAAGGACAAGCCAATTCAGGAATATAAAGAGACTGGTGCAGGGCTTGGGCCCTAGGCTCCATCTCACTGCCAAAGAAAGGAGGAATTCCTTCTCCTCTAGTCAAATCCTCCTAAAGAAGGGACCCAGAAAGAACAGATGAGATCACGTTCCCCATCTGGTCATCAAGGTAGACTCCAAGAGAAGGGCATGCTGTCCTTGGTATGAGCCGAGTTCCCTGAGGGAGCTGGGAGGTGAGTAGCTACTCAAGCCTGGATGTGCTCAAAATGACTAGAGCATCTCCAAAAAAAGGGGATTCACTTTTGGGGTCAATGGATGGGGACTCCTGGGAGACTCCTTTTCAACCACTTTCTCTGAGATGGGGGTCCACAGTTTATGCTAACCCCATTTCAAATGACTTTCAGAAACACCTCCAAAATAAAAAGAAAAAGCAGAGATAATTCTCTATTTCTTTTAATTCCCAACTCAACGCTATGCTTCATGTGGAGGGATAGATGCATCCCAACCTATCTGTTCTCAGTAGCATTGCAAAGCGTTCCAGGGGTAGAAGGTCTGGGGCTACCTTCTGCTTTTTTTTTTTTTTAACCTCCCCCCAAAGGCCCTGGGGTAAGCATACACATATAGCTGTCTGGGGAAGGGGGTCCCTGCAGAATTTCTTGGAGGAGAAAGCTCTTTCCCTGTGAGTTCCTTGGGACAGCTTGTATGTCTCTTAGTACCCTGCTGCATAGTGGCCCCACCCAGCACCCTCCAGGCCAACTTCTGGGCACATTAAAAGGGAAATCAATACAAACAGGGGCCAGGTGTTTTACAGATGTTGTTCAATGGTTAATCCGGCCTCTTCCTGCTGAGTCCAGGGGCAGCAGGTACCTTGTTCCTAACTTCTCCTCAAGGGCAGCTGCTCCATAGCTTGGTAGGGACCCTCAGAGGCCTTCATCATTGTATGTTGGCAAGTTGGGCTTCAGAACGCTTTGGGGATTTTTCTCCACGAGAGGGCGCCAAGTCACTTCCCCAGTTAAGAGAAGTTCTTCCCCATTCATGGAATCCAGGTATTGCATCTGCAAGGGAAGTGTAGAGAAATAAATACCAATGACATTAGCTGGGAAAAGAAGCAAGATGGTTCAGCTATCTTTTTCATCCTAAGAAAGAGTTCCTACCTTTCCAAATCCTCAGCAGAAGTCCCTGAGACCACAGTAGAAAGTGTGGAGACCCTGGGGGATATGCACCTGGGCATCTTCCAGAAACCAGAGAACCCCCACGCCTTCACAGGAGCACAACCCCCTAGCAATTTCTCTACAGGGGCAGCATGCCTGACTCATTCTGCTTTAAACTTCCACAGAATGCCAGGAGGAGAGCTGGAAGAGATCTGGACCTCAGAGGCTATCATGTTCACCTTCCTGGCCCATACAAGAATTCTCTATAGCACACCTGACTGCTGGTTATCCACCTCAGCTTTAAGTCCTCTCATGATGGCTGTTGTGATGGGGAACTCATTTCCTGAAGCTTCTCACTAAACTTGTGGTCAGCTCTACTTTTTAGGGAGCTTTTCCTTATACCAGATTTAGATCCCTGTAAAACCCCTCTCCCTACAAGTCTTTCCAACTTCTGCTTTCTGGAGCAAAGAGAAGACATGTAGGGAAGAGAAGAAAGAAAAGACTATTATGAAAAAAAAAAAAGGCATCAATTGTGTTCTATTTGGCCCCAAGGGCAAATCTAGGATCAAGGAGTGGAAACTGTGAAGGGATCAATTTAGACTTGGTATCAAGACAGATAACAATTAGAGCTATCCCACTGTGGACTAGGCTGTTGTGAGATGGTGTGTGTCTGTCTCCCTAGAGATCTCAGAGCAGGAGAGATGTGTATGCTAGAGGCAAATTCCTATCAGATGGCTCCTGAGGTCCCTTCTAATTCTCCAGTTTTGTGATCTTGTAAAGGTGTTTTTATGGGCTCCAGAAAGGTCCCAGCAGGTAGTGTAACTGAGTGGTGAAACACAGATGGTCAAAGCTGGAAGGCTACTTAAAGATTGCCTAGTCCAGGATTTAAACTTTTTTCCATCACAGATCCCTCTTAGTAATCTAGTAAAGCTCATGGACCCCTTCTCAGAATAACGGTTTTTGGTTTTTTGGTCTAGGAAAATCTGTGTGTGTATTTCAACTTACATGTAATAACATTTTAACACTGTTTTTTACAATTTTGAGTTCCAAATTCTCTCCCATCCTTCCTCCTTTCCCCAATTCATTGAAAAGGCAAACAATTTGACACAGTCTATACATGTGCAGTCATGCAAAACATATTTGCATATTAATCATGTTGTAAATGAAAACAGATAAACTCCAAGAAAATAAGAAAAGTTTTTTAAAAAAAAGTATGCTTTGATCTGTATTTAGATTCCATCAGTTCTTCTCTGGAGCTGGACAGCATTTTTTCATCATAGGACCTTTAAAACTGTCTTGGATCTTTATATTTCTAAGAACAGCTAAGTCATTTATAGTTGATTATTATGCATCTGATATTTTCCTGGTTCCCCTCACTCCACTTTGCATCAGTTTATGTATATCTTTCCAGGTTTATCTAAAAGCATTCTTCTTATTTCTTATAGTACTATAGTATTCTATTACAATCATTTATCACAACTTGTTCAGCCATTTCCCAATTGATGGGCATCCCAGAATAATGTTTTTAAAGGCATAAAATAAAATATATAAACTTACAAAGGAAATCAGTTTTATTGAGGTACACACTACCTCATAGCCTGCCAGCTATTTCTCCATTAATGAGAGAAATGCTGCTTATCTATTTTTTCATTATTTGTTTTTTTCATTTATTTTAAGTTTTTTTTCAGTACTTTATTTTTTATAAACCTTTTTATTTTCAAAACATATGCAGAAATAATTTTCAACATTCATCCTTGCAAAACTGTGTTCCAAAATTTTTTTTCTCCCTCCCTTACCCCCACCCCTTCTCCTAGAGGATAAGAAATACAATATTTGCTAAACAGGTATAATTCTATACATATTTCCATAATTATGCTGCACAAGAAAAATCAGCTCAAAAAGGGGAAAAATGAAAAAGAAAAGAGATGCAAGCAAACAACAACAACAAAATGAAAATACTATGTTGTGATCCAAGCACAGTCCCCACAGTCCTCTCACTGGGCCACTATCTATTAAAGTCTATTCAGATTCACATTTATTGTTTTCATGACACACTTTATCCATCTCAATCTGTGCTGTTTCCTTTTCCTTTTGCCTTCAATCTTTCCCAACATCAAGCCTTGTCTTCTCATGTGACCAAAGTACTTAAGCTTCAGCTTCAGTATTTGACATTCCAGTGTTAGCCTGACTTAATTTCTTTAAGTATTAACTGATTTGATCTCCTTGCTGTCCAAGGAACTCTCAAAAGTCTTATACAGTAACACAATTTCAATGCATCAATTCTACAACTCTCACAGCCATACATTGCTACAAAAAAACTGTAATTTTGAATATATGGACCTATGTCCATATAGTCAAAGTACACTTATCAATATATATATATATATGTATGTATGTATGTATGTATAAATAAACATAAAAACAACAACAACAGAGGCAGCTAGATGGCTCAGTGGATAAAGTTCCAGTCCTGGAGTTAGAAGGATCTGAGTTCAAATCCAGCCTCAAACACTTTCCACTTACTAGCTGTGTGAGCCTGGGCTGAGTCACTTAATCCCAAATGCCTCATCAAACAACATTAAAAAAAAAAAAAAAGTTCATGGGCCCCAGGTTCAGAACTCCTGACTTATCTAGCCTTGTCCCTCATTTTTACAGCAGAGAGAGAATCCACACAAATTGGGAACAAAATGAGAATGCCCTGGATCTCAGAATGAGTACACAGTAAAACTAAGGCTAGAACCCTAGGTCTCTTCTTTGGGCTCCCATCCAGGGCTCTTTCCATTAACTGCCTCTGACTTACTGGGCATCTTGAATCCAGAAACCATATGAGAGACCAGAGGCAGCTGGTAAATTCATAAATCAACCCACCCAGATATGTTCTTAGGTTTGGTTCTTGCAAGTGAAAAACTGGGAAGCCACCCAGGAAATCACCTCCTTCTATATTTCAATTCCTTTATTACTAAGTGAGTATGATACAATGCCATTTGCTATAAACACTGCATGGGGAGATTACAATTCTGTCACTGTAAGATTTCTGGAAGCTTTGGAATCATAAGACCATAACTATCAGGACATCCTATCAAGATTCAAACTATCAATCCCCTGACTCTACTTAAGTCAGCTCTCTTTCTGAGGATGCCCCTCCCTGGGCCAGAGTTTTAAACTTAGGAATTATGATGGTTTCCTAAGGGGGCAGATGTGGTGATGTATGGAGTGGCAGGGAGAAGGGAAATTAATTGTTAATTGAATGCTTGTTAATTGAAAACAATTTGAAATGGAAGAGGACTTTTCAGTTTTTTGTTTTTTTTTTTTTAAATTAAAGTTTTCCAGTGGGCTCTAAGGAATGGAATAAAAGACCAATAAAGGAGATTCAATTATTGCCTGACAGGATTACTGCCACAGACAGGCCTAGGCTTCTCCAAAGACAACTGGCTTTCCTAGCCATTAACTAGGGACCCTGTGGTTTCCCATGGCTTAGCTCAACTTGTTTCTTCTTGGAATGCCCATCTTCCCCCTTTAAGCCTGCTGAATCCTTGACTAGTTCTTTAAAGTTCAATTCAAACATATCTCAATGAAGCTTTTCTTGACTACACAGTTCACAAAGATCTTACCCTTTAGACCTTACACAATACTCTCCCTTTTATCTTTAATTTACTTATATGATATTGTCTACCACAGTTATCTTGTTTTTATGTTCTCTTCTTCATTAGACTGTGAGCTCTCTGTGGGCCAAAACCAAGTCTTAGCTAAAATCTTTCTCTTGGAGCACTGAGCACAGCACAAGGCTCAGAATCCATCACACCTTAATAAACATTTGTTGAGTGAATAAATGATGGTTTCACATTAATTAAATCTCCTAAAAAAAGGATAAGTTTAAGTGTAGGAGCTATTGTCTTCTCCTCTTGAAGCACAATGTGGGCAAACAACATGCCCTCAATCAACAATTACTGATGATTAATCTGGCTTCCTCAAATTTAGCCAGCTTGCCAGGAAGCCATGGTATTGTGTCACTGGAAAAGATGCTGCCCAGTTCTTAGGTAACATAGCATGCAAGAACAGGGAAATAATCAGTGCCAGGAGAATTAATCAGTGTTTAACAAGTACCTACTATGTAGACGGTCCTATAACAAGCAACGAGATACAAAGTTGTCTAGGAATCTATAAATTAAATGGGAGGAAAAACAACACAAATAATTATGATACAAAGATAAGTATATAACTGTAAAGTGGAGATCTAGGAAAAAGTGATAGTAGAAATCTGAGGAAGGAGAGATATAAGAACACAGGATAGAAGCCAAAGATTTAGAAAGACATTTTGCAACTCATAGAATAGCCTGTTTTGAAGATAGCAGTGGCTGAAGGTACAGAACTGAGGGTAGCAATTTCCAAAGGGATTTCTACCTTCTGAACATGACATAATACCTACTGAGTTTTCACCTAATATTAATAGGCAAAAAAAAAATTTACCAAAAAATCATTAAATTTCCTGAAACAAGAAACAAAATAATGCTTAATATTGGGATAGAATACCTACCTGCTTCCTCACATACTCTACCAGTAGCTCCAACTGTCGGGGGTCTTCACATTTCTGGTTAAAAAAGGTCCTCCAGATAGCAGCAGCCAGCCCATGATCATCTGACAGGATGCCCTATAACACAATTGGGTTCAGATTTGGGTTCCTATAATGGTGGTTATTACCCTGACTCATAAATTTACAGGCTTAGGGTACTGTGTCCAAAAGAACTCAAAGCAGCTGGGCCAATGGGCACCCTCTCAATCCTGTGTGGCCTGGCTCCTTCCTCACACACAGGGCAGTTATATCTCTGCCACCCCTCCTGTCACAGAAAGAAGGGCACCCAGACTATATCAATGGAAGGTAAAAGGTGAAACTACATCATGGAATGCTAGTGGCTGGGCATTACTGGGTAGCATGCTTTAAAAATCGAACTGTTAATCTTTATATTGTATTGTGGATGGCTGTCTATGAAACTTTTCTCAGAATCACTTTTAAAGATGTACAATAAAATACTTAAGATTACAAAGAAAATCACTTGATGTTGAAATGCAGTTATCAAAGTATTTTTCTCATCCAAGTTTAGAGATTCCCTGAAATCTACCCACCAACCCCTTGGCTGTCTGTGGACTCAACATTAAGAATTCCCATTATACCAAAGAAATTAAAATAATTTCTTGTCATGTGAAAAAATGTTCTAAATCACTATTGATCAAGAGAAATTCAAATTAAGATAACTCTGAGGTACCAGTACACACCTCTCAGATTGGCTAAAATCACAGGAAAAGATTAAGATAAATGTTGGAGGGAATGTGGGAAAAATGGGAAACAAATGCATTGTTGAAGGAGTTGTAAACTGATCCAATCATTCTGGAGAGCAATTTGGAACTATAGCCAAAGGGCTATCAAACTGTGCAAACCCTTTGATCCAGCAGTGTCTCTACTAGGTTGTATCTCAAAAGAGATCTTAAAGGAGGAAAAAGGACCCACATGTACGAAAATGTTTGTGGCAGCCCTTTTTGTAGTGGCAAGAAACTGGAATCTGAGTGAATGCCCATCAACTGGGGAATTGCTGAATAAGTTATGGTATATGTATGTAATATAATATAATTGTTCTATAAGAAATGATCAGATTTTAGAGAGGCCTGGAGAAACTTACATGAACTGATGCTAAGTGAAGTAGTAGAACCAAGAGAACATTGTACATAGCATCAATAAGATTATGTAATGATTAACTGTGATGGACTTGGCTCTTTTTAACAATGAGGTTATTCAGGCCAATTCCAACAGACTTGTGATGAAGAGAGCCTTCTGCACCTGCTATGAGGACTGAATGTGGATCACAACATATATTTTCACTTTTTTTGTTGTTTGCTTTTTGTTTTCTTTCTCATTCTTTCCTTTTTGATCTGATTTTTCTTATATAGCATGATAAATGTGGAAATACATGTAGAAGAATTGTACATGTTTAACATATATTGGATTACTTGTTTAGAGGGGAAGGAAAGGAGGAAAATTTGGAACACAAGATTTTGTTTTGTAAGAGTGAATGCTGAAAACTATCTTTGCGTATATTTTGAAAATAAAAAGCTATTATTTAAAAAAAAATAAAATCAGTTCTTAAAAAAAAAAAATCCCAGTATAGAGACAGTCACAAAGCCTCAGAGACCATCTAATTTAGTTCCTAACATTGCAGAGAAGGAAGTTTAAGGCCCATAGGAGGAAAAACTAACAATCTTAGAATGCATTAACAGAGACAGTATGGTGTCTAAGACTAAGGGAGGGACAAAAAGGCTGCAGACTGCCCTAGTCAGAATACACATGGCAAATTGTGATCAACTTTGGGGGTCACATTTTCTCAAGGTCACTGATAAGTTGAAATCATCCTGAGAAGGGCAATAAGTATAATAACAGACCTAGAGTTCATGCCAAGATGGTTGACTAAAGGCATGTTTATCCTATGAATAAAAGGAGAAGGTGATAGCAGCTTTCAAGTATTTGAAAGGTTGTCATATGAAAGAGAAAACAGACTTGTTCTTTTTGGTTGTGGGGGAGGAGGGTTGTGTACCAGAACTAGGAATAAGACAAGGAATTTACAGTTGACTTGAAATAAGGAAAAACTTCCTAACAATTAGAGCTATTTAAAATTAGTATGGGTGGGGCAGCTAGGTGGTACAGTGGATAGAGCACCAGCCCTGAAGTCAGGAGGACCTGAGTTCAAATTTGGCCTCAGACACTTATCACTTCCTAGCCTTGTGATCCTGGGCAAGTCACTTAACCCCAATTGCCTCTGGGAAAAAAAAAAAAAAGTTAAAAGTAGTATGGGTTATCTTTGAGGGTAGTCTGCTACATTGGAAATCTTCCATGTAGCACTTTGTTGCGTATGTTCTGATTCCTGTTAAGATGTGGAGCAGCTTGGATGGCCTCTGAGATCCTTTCCATTTCTATGTATCTCAAAGAGATCTTAAAGGAGGAAAAAGGACCCACATGTGCAAGAATGTTTGTGGCAGCCCTTTTTGTAGTGGCTAGAAACTGGAAACTGAATGGATGCCCATCAAATGGGGAATTGCTGAATAAGTTATGGTATGCAGTATGATATAGGATATAGGAGGATATGAGTAAGTCAGTGGCAGAGACAGAACAAGAGCCCAGAAGTCCTTCCACCGTACCCTGGCATGATAGAAAAGTGCTGTGTGGAAAACTAAGTGGAGAAGTAACAGCAGAGGTTCTGCATCTGCGTTTCCCAAAGTGTCTCCCACTTGTCAAAGTAATAAGTGCTCTTCCACCATAGAGAGGACATATGGTCAGAGTTATGTGTCTGGTAACAGAGACAGACATGGTCTTTGTTTCCTGGCAGTAACCATGGTACAAATTCCCATTTGCATGGAGTTTTATGGTTAGAAAGTACTTACACGTAACATCTTATTTGATTCTCCTGACAGCCTTGTAAGGAATGTAATGAGGTAACCCCATTTGAAAGATGACAAAGCTGAGGCTCAAAGAAATGAAATGACCTGTTCAAGATTATACCACTAATAAATGGCAGAGCTGAGAATAGAATCCATCTTCCTTGACAAGTTGAGGAAAAAGTTTTTTCCAGGTTACTTTTGAACTTCAGCATATATATTCCCTCTGAACAGCAGCACATATCTTCAAACAAGGGACAGGAGCCACCCTATGGGGGCTGATTTTTTTTTCCTTTGGTTCCTATGGAGATAGGAATTGCTATGGTGGTATCATTACCACTATTTTTTTTAACCTACTGTATGAACTAGCCAGTACAGCCTAGTCTAACCCTCCCACATTTAGAGGAAAGGAGAGCCCAGAAACATTATTATGGTCTGCAAAAGGTGATGCTGTACAAACTGATTTATGGATCTATCTCACAGCTCCCCTCACTGAGTTCATTTAAACCTAGATCTTGTGATTGAAAAGTGGAACAAACCTTGGATTGGCAATCACAAGACCTAGGTTCAAATGCTGATGCTGCCACCCATCATCTGTGTGACCCAGGGCTACTTAACCCCTCTGAAACTCATTTCTTCATCTGTAAAATGAAGGGGCTGAACTAGAAGTTCTCTAGGATCTCTTTCACTTCTAAATATATGCTCCTATGAAAATGGAGCCAGGGATCTGTGGCTGTGAAAAGCTGCTGCAGCTTGCTGGCTTCAAAGACATTCTTATACATGAAGGATGCTGCTCACAACTATCAATGCATCAATCCGCAAGGAGTCTAAGTGCTGCTGTCACAAACTACTACGCAGCCTTTATGGGTACTGATGGATTGGCTGAAAATGTTTCTTCTCAAACATCCCTTGATATACACCCCCACAATTCAACAGTCTGGCTAGGGCTAAGGAAGAAGCCAGCTTTGTCCACAAGGTGGGGCTGAGGCCCAGAGACAAGTTCAGGCATGTTATGGTTTTTTGGAGTACTTGGCTAATGAAACTGCTTGTGTGTCTGTGTCTGAAATGCCCTGGGCACAGGCTGCAGTGAGGTTGGCACAAATATTCATGTAGTGTGAGGCACAGGCTGCAAGGACTGGGAGAACAGGAAAGAAAGGAAGGAAAAGCCAGGGAGCAGCATTGCCTTATAAACTGGGGTAGTCTTGGGAAAGAAGGAAGGGGGATTCTGGGCACAGATTGGGAATTACTGCAGTCTATAAAGAAAGGAAAGGGAGACTAAGGTTCTTTTAATAGTCATAATGGCAAGTCAAAATAATAATGTTTTACCTCTGCCCAATGTTTAATGCTTTACAAAGCATTTCCATGCACATTAAATATCTGTTTCTCATAAGAATGCTTAATGTAATGTGGTCAAGGAGGCACACTGCACAGGGAGATGGGAGACCTGGGTTCTGTCCCAGCTGTCACTGACCAGCTGTGGGAAGGGCACATTTCTTCCCCTTCTAGATCTCAATTCCTTCTTCGTTAACACAAAGGGTTTAGACTAAATAATCTCTAAGTTTCCTTTTAACTCTGATCTTCTATGATCTCCCAATCTACCTATCCAGCCCATGTTCTTTCCTTGAACAAATTCTAGTCTGATCTACTTTTAACTGACTGTTCCTATAGCAAAACTGAAAACTGAAAAATCACCTAAATGCCTAGCATAGGGACTATGAACTTAAATGCCGTTTTTTCTTCCTAAAACAATTAGGGTTAAATGACTTGCCCAGGGTCACACAGCTAAGGAATGTTAAGCATCTGAGATCAGATTTGAACTCAGGTCCTCCTGACTTCAGGGTTGGTGCTCTATCCACTGCACCACCTAGCTGCTCCACTTACATGCTTTTTGATTAGACTGTAAAATGGGGCTAATGCATGCATTGCCTTACTCCTACTCAGGTTGATGCAATGAGGATAAACAGAAATCCATAAAAAAAAAAATTATTCTGGGAAATATAAAAGCATCATGCAAGTACAACACTAGAAGGCTTAACACCAAAACATTTTGGGAACTTATGTCTCTGAGATTTCATTTGGGTTTAGCTCTTGGGTCATGAGCCCCTAATTTCTCTCCCAGAATCATCACCACAGTTCACTGGAGGTCACTGACAAACTCCCAGTTTTCTAGAAGCCAAGGAGAAAATTCACTCCTAGAAAATGAAGTCATGTGACTGTGATGGCAACAATCAATCAATAAACATTTATTAATTGCCTACTATGTGCCAGGCAATGTGTCAAATGCTGAGTGACAAGATATCTCAAAAGTACCCTTGGTCTCAAGTACCTGCAATTTCACTGGTGTGGAAAATGATCTGGTAAGGAAATACTATTTTATTTCATTATATTTCTTTGAAAATGACTACCCTTCAATCAAATCTTCAATTTAACCAGTTTGGTTAGACAGAACATTGAAGAATCAATAAAGCAGTAGGACATAAGCATTTGGATTTAACCATCTTATAATGTTTATTGAAGTCTTATCCATATTCCCCAGGGCCAACTCAACTACCATCTATTTAAAAAACAAAAAAATCTTCCTTGATGACCTTGACTCTTGGGCAACTCTCTTCCCTCTGAACCTAGAACAACCTTCATGGTGTCATCCACCAGGACAATCAATCAACAAGTATTTATGAGGTGCTTATTATATGATGATTCTGGGAGAGAAAGTCACTTCACAAGTGGGGGATGGTGAGGTTTATTAGGCTTAGGGGCTCATGACCCAAGGGCTAAACCCAAATGAAATCTGAGAGACACAAGTTACCAAAATGTTTTGGTGTTAGGCCTTCCATGATGCTTTTATATTTCCCAGAATATTTTTTTTTTAAATGGATTTCTGTTTATCCTCATTGCATCAACCTGAGTAGGAGTTAGGCAACGCATGCATTAGCCCCATTTTACAGTCTAATCAAAAAGCATTTATTTAAGTGGGGCAGCTAGGTGGTGGAGCAGATAAAGCATCAACCCTGAAGTCAGGAGGACCTGAGTTCAAATCTGATTCCAGATACTTACTGGCTGTTGTGACCGTGGGCAAATCACTTAACCCCAATTGCCTCAGCAAAAAAAAAAAAAAAAAAAAAAAAAAAAAGGCATTTAAGTGCATAGTCCCTACACTAGGCTAAGAATACAAAGATAAAAATAAAACACTTCCTGCCCTTGAAGAGCTTATAGTTTAGTGAAGGAAAACAGCACTACATAAATATATACATACAAGATAATTCTGGAAGAAAGAAAAGCTTCATTTAGAAGACAAAGCTGAGTTCTGAAAGAAACAAGGGACTCTAAGATATTAAAGTGCAGAGGAAGTGTGAATTCTAGGCACACGGTAACCAAGGCAAAGGCACTCAAACCAGAAATAGTGTATCATAGGTGAGGAACAGTCAAAAGGCCAGTGTGGTGGGACTGGGATATAAATAAAGGAAAGTAATATGTAACAAGTTTAGAAAAGTAGTAAGAGGTCAGATTATGAAAGGCTTTAAATGTCAAACAGAGGAATTTGCTTTAATCTAGAGGTAAAAGTGAGCCAGTAGAGTTTAATGAATTGAGGAATGACATGATTGATCCACTTTAGGAAACTGACTTTTCAGCTATTTGGAGGATAGATTAGAAAAGGAAGAGACTTAAAGAAGGTAGACCAATTGGGAGAGTACAGCAATAGTCCAGGTGAGAGATAAGGCCTAAACTAGGGTTGTAAGAATAGGAGATGTGAGAGATGGTGTAGAAGTAGAAATAAGATCTGCAACCTGACTGGAAATGCAGAGTAAATGAGAAGGTAGAGCTCCTCTGGAAGACAGAAGGATGTCTGAAGTTTCAAACCTAGGAAAATGAAAAAATAGTGATGTTCTTAACATAAATGGGGCAGTATTGTAAGAGGGGTGTTTTTTTTTTGGGGGGGGAATATGATACATTTAGTTTTTAGGCCTTCTGGGTTTGCAATGTCTACAGGATAATAAATTTGAAATGTCTAGTAGATAATTTGGTTTGTGTGATTGGAGTTTGGATCTAGGGCCAGATATATAATAAGTGTTAGAGTCATCAGCTCTGGAGATAATTGGCAGCTGAGGAAGTCACCATGAGACAGACTGTGGTAAAAGAAGAAAGGAATGTTCAAGATAGAGACTTAGGTATATTTAAAGTAATATGGATGATAAACCAGCAGTCAGACATTTAAAAAAGGACCAACAGATATAATAATTATTAAAAACACAAGTGTTAAATACTGGAGGAAGGTTGAGAAGGATTAGAATTTGTAAAAAGGCATCAGATTTTGCAACTCAGAGATCAAAGTTAACTATAGAGAGAGCAGTTACAGATTAGTGGAAGTCAGACTTTAAAGAGCTAAGTAGAGGACAAGAAACAGGGCAAAGAACATAGCAATTTCTATAAGTCTGTTGGAAAAATGAAGAATTATATGATGAAAACATGAGGAGATGGTTGGTTCTGAGACAGCTTTATAAAGATGAGGGTTACAGGAATGACTAGTCAGCAGGGAAGAAACCAACAGATAGAGAGAGGCTGAAGAAAAAAAGAGAAGGAACGAGTTAGGGAAAATTGCTAGAGAAAAGAGGATGTAGAGGGATTGGCCTTGGCAAAGAAGGCAAACCAGTCCTTCAGAGATTGGTATGAAATCAAGGTATTGGTGAGATAAAGAGATAGGAAGAGGAAGTTCAGAACAAATGTTCCTCTATTTTCTCAGTAAAAGAACCTGCCAACGATGAGTTAGGGATGGTGTGAGAGACTTAAAAAGAGAAAAGAAAGTCTGGAATAGCTACCAAGAAGACCTGAGTGTAAATCAATTAGGGAGGGTTAATTCAAGTTAATAAGTACTATAAAGTGATTACAAAGCATCAAGCACTGTACTAAGCAATAGGAATATAAAGAAAAGCAAAATAGTCCCTACCTTAAAGAAGCTTACATTGTAATGAGAGAGACAACAAGCAAACAACTATGTACATCTAAGATATATATATAGGATAAACTGAAGATAGTCTTAGAGGAAAAGCATAAGGATGGAGGATAGGAGTAGAAAATGACTGGGAAAGGCCTTTTGCAAAAGATAGGATTTGAGCTGGATCATAAAGGGAAGCAGAAAAATCAGGATGCAGAGATGAGAAAGGAGAAAATCCCAAACATGTGGGACAGCCAGTGAAAAGGCCTAGAAGCAGTAGAGATGCAATGTTAAGTGCAAGACACAGAAGTCAGTTCAGTGTTAGTAGGACACAGAGCATGTGGAAAGGTGTAAAGTGTAAGAAGACTGGAGAGATGGGCAAGAACTAGTTTGTGAAGAGTTTTAAAAGTCAGAGGATCCTATATTTGATCCTGGAGATAAGAAAGGCACTGGAGTTTACTGAGGAGGGATGACATGGTCAGCTATGTGGAAGATGATCTTTCCACTTCAGGGAGAGACTGGAAGCTGGGAGGGATACTGAAATAGTCCAGGGCAGATATGAGGTGGCAACTCTGAAGAGAGGCAATACACACAAGAACTATTGCAAAGGTAGTCTCAACAAACTAGATATGAGAAATGTGTGAAAAGTCAAGGATGCCACTGGGGTTATGAGAGCCTGAGTGATTGGGAGGGTAGTGATGCTCTTGACAGAAATAGGGAAATAGAGTTCTGGGGGGGGGAGGGGAGAGGAGGAAGAGATAATGAGTATAGTTTTGGATATGTTGGATTTAATATGTTTCCAAGACATTCAGTTCAATATGTCCAATAGGCTGCTAGTTTCACCATGGGAGATCAAAAGAGAGATAAGAGCTGGATAAATAGATCTAAAACTCATTTGTATAGAAATAACTGAGTCCATGGAATTTGATGAGATCACCAAGTAAATAAGTATAGAGGGAAAACAGAAGGCAATCCTGAACAAAGTATTATGGTCATGAACTAGGAATGAGTAAATAAAGCTAAGGAGTAGCCAAACAGGTAGGAAGAAAACCAGGAAAAAACAGGGTTATGAAAACCTAGAGAAGAAAGTAATCAGGAGAGGGTGATTGATAGCATCAAAGGCTACAGAGAAGTCAAGGAGGATGAGGATTAAAAAACCCCACTAGAACTGCCAATTAAAAAAAATCATTGGCAATTTTGGAGAAAGCAGTTTTAGGTGAATGATGAATTGTCTTTGTTCCAATGGGTGTCCTTTAGTTGAGATCAGATAACAAACAGACTCATTTTGTTAAGGATACCATTTGACTCTACAAATCTTCTCTTCCCAAACCAGAATGGGAGTTTTCTTGAAGGCAAGGACTAGGACTTTATAATCCTAGGACCAAGCACAGGGCTGGGTCCAAAGAAACATTTCAAAAATGCTAGTTGAAAATTATGATGAAATTAGCACCAACAACTAGTGCTGGAGTACTAATCAGTAGCCTTTACTGATGGCCACTGGCTGGAAATGTAACTATGGGAACAGGCCAGTATCAAATATCCATGGTCTGGCTAATGTTCTTACCTCATCATATCCCAAGATTCCTGCATAGAAACTATTTGTCATGATTAACATATTCTTCTTCAGGATATAGGAATTTACCTGTCAAGACAAAAGGACAAAAACAGAAATATAAATAAAAGGGAAAAGCCCCAAAGTAGTGTGGTATCAACCTTTCTCCCAATCAATTTTTAACTTCTTCATCTGTTAGATTTAGCCTAATCTAGCTGCCTCCTTAAGTTCTGCCTCTCCTAAAAAAGAGGTAACAGTTCAGTGTTCATTAACACAGGTCCAGTGGTACACTAAGTGTTGATCCTCCAAGGAGTAGCCCAGCTAGATTTCAAGAGTTACTTGGCAGTAGAAGACCAATATATAAAGATTACCAAGCAGTTTCAGAAGGATCTGATGATCAAAGGGCTAGAAAGTACCTTAGAGATTATCTAATTAAAAATCCTAGATGACAAAAATAAGTGTCAATACGATTAAGTGATTTTTGCCCAGTACTAAGTGGTACTAAATAGCAGAGCTAAAATTTGAACTCAGGACCTATGACTTCAAGGTAAATACTTTTTCTACTGCATGATGCTCTATAGAACACCTGCCTCCTCTGCAGTCTGGGGGACTTGAGTTCAAATCTAGATTCAGGCACTTCTTATTTTGTGATCCTAGGCAAGGCACTAAACCCACACTGTCTCAAAAAAAAAAAAAAAGAAAGGAATAGCCATACCAAAAAATTTCAAGAAGTACTCAAGAAATTGGGAAGCTGAGAGAATAAAATCAGAATGTAGGGCTCCTTAAAATACCAAAAACACTCTCAACTTATAAACACAGTGAAATTCTATACACAGGGAATAAAAGAAAAAGGTTTCCTCACTTTCTTCCACAAATATAATGCATTTGCCAAGATTTTTCTTGCATAATTCCCTTTAATTAGGAATATCCTTCCCCTCACTTCTGCCTAACCAAACTTTTCCATCTCTGAAGATCCCAATTCAAGCCCACATTCTGCAAGAAGACTCCCTTAAATTCTCAAGTCCATAGACAAATATTCTTTCTCTAAGCACCAAAGAGTGACTGGCCACATGAGGAACAAATCAGATACTGCTTTGTCCAGTTATTCCATGTTAACTGGTTTTTAAATTGTCTGTAAGCTACTAGAAGGGAAGACTTGAATCATTTTCTTCTTCTTTTTCTTCTTCTTTTTTTTTAACCAAGCCTTACATAATGATACTTAAAACCAACAAAACATTTCTTACAGATTTACTACATACATGATACTGCACTATAGGGAGTGATACCAAGTTCATTATTTTTAAATAAAACTTGTTTGAACAAAGTAGACAAATACAACTACCACAATCAAAGTATACTCCCTGAAAATAGCAAAGAAAAATGACTTACTGGCATACCAGAGCATAATACTTCTCCATTCTTCCTTATATCACAACCTCTACTTATCTTACAACCTAAAGACATTCCCGATGTATTTCATTCTTTGTCTCTGATGAAGAGATGTTCCTTCTCATCAAAACTAATCTCTCTACATATATCCTTGACCTCATTTCCTCCTGTCTTTGATAGAATATTATCCTACTATCCTCATCTCTAAATTTGCATCTGATTCTTTTTGTTACCTACAAACATGCCCACATTACTCCCATCTTTAAA
This sequence comes from Myrmecobius fasciatus, assembly GCA_023553655.1. Lineage (NCBI taxonomy): Eukaryota > Metazoa > Chordata > Mammalia > Dasyuromorphia > Myrmecobiidae > Myrmecobius > Myrmecobius fasciatus. The sequence continues at coordinate 74,620 of JAJPUD010003781.1, forward strand.
AGATCTTTACCAGATAGCTTACTAACCCTGATTAACTATCATTCTATATCTTTATTTTCCCTTCCTCAGAAAAACTTCTTTAAAAAGCTTTGATACCTTCACTTCCTTTCCTCCCACTTTCTTTATAATCTCCTCAATCTAGCTTTTGATCACAGAACTAAAATGATTGTCTCCCTCCAAAATTACCCATGATCCCCGATCACTAAATTTAATGGCATTTTCTCAACCCTTGCTCTTCTTGACCTTTTTGTAGTACTGTATTTGACACTGCTGACTTCTTCTCTGGATTGACATTGATCTCTCATTTCTTTTCCTAACTCATTGCTTCATTGATAATTTGTCATCCATGCCCTAATAACTAGGGGTATATCCCAAAGCTCTGTCCTGGGTTCTCTATTAACTCCCATAGGTTATTATTATTATTACCTTCTTTATGCAGATCACAAACATTCAGCTCTAGTCATTTCTAAGGCTCTTTATAAATTGGAGGTAACCCTGAGTTCTTAAAGGTGGAACACAATTTTTGGTAAGCTCTGATCATTCAATTCAATCACTGCATTTAACAGGTTCAATAATACATTATGTGTCTATCCTCCAAGCTCAGCAACGGTTGGAGTTTGCAAGACCATCTACTAAAATGTTGCAAGTGATTTCGTAGGAGCAGTATAGCACCAAGCTAGATGTTCTACAAGCACCTGAAACCCAATCAAAAGACATGATCTTTTCCCACAAAACCCAGCTGAACTTTCTATTACTCTAGAGGGTAATATCCTTCCAGTCAGGTTCACAACTTTGGTGTCATCCCTGACTACTTACTCCCATTTGCTCCCTATATTTAATTAATCAGTCACAAAATCTCATCATTTCTATTTTTATAATCCTCTCATCTATCTCCTCCTCTCTAGCCTATAATAAGTAGCCTTCGTATTGCTCCAAGGGCACTTTGTAGCACTTCAGAGTCCTTCTATCCAATATTATAATTGTCTCTCTACATGTATCTTCTCACCTATTAGACTGTTAGCTACCTGAAAGCAGGAAGCCTATCTCTCATACCAACCATAAACTTCTAGGCTTTCAAGGTTACAGGAAAAGTAACACTAAGAATTGTTCATCAGCTAAAATTGGGTATTAATAAGAAAATCTAAATAGCTCAGACTGACCTCATGTCATCCTACATTTCCCCTCTTTATGCCTAATCTCACTTTTGTTATGGTGTTTCCCTCATGACTATTTGGCTAACCGGCCATTTTATACCTGAGCCTCCTCCCCCTTCATTTTTAGCTGCACCTGGAAACTGGTTTTCCTAAAGTATCAGCCAGGTTGGATTAGATCATGAAATGGGACCTTGTGAGAAGGGAGAGGCAGCCAGTTTGATCACTAGAGACGTATGATCGGGAGCTAATACATGAGGCAGATAGTGGCTCTCTATGAGATGGTCACTGAAATAACCCAGATCCTTCCAGTCAGCCCAGGGATGTAGAATGCTGAGACACATCCCCCCATGCCAGGCCTGATGTATTTGTATCTTTCTCTGTTGGTGGGCAAACTCTCCATTTTTTGCTATTGCAGCAAGAGTTCTCATTCCCTCCTCTTGTGAATAACTACATGCTTTTTTTCTGTGTGACATACACAGGATATAGCCCTCTACACATGCAAATGCACACAGCAGACAAGCAGTCCCCACCAGCCAGTGTCGGACTGTGTTCCCCCTCAGCTGCTATCCCTTTTCACAATGCTTTGCTTTTTTATAAAAGTCCATAGACCAAAACCACAAGGAAAGGTTCCTTTTCTGTCAGTTACTCATATTTTCCCATTTATTCAGCTATTAAAATCCATGCAGATATTTTATAGGCCATCAAGATTTGGTGACTGGTATTACTGAATGTTTAATAATAAACTCAACAGAAGAAATCAGAGGGTTAAATGATGACTGCAATTCCTGTAATGACTTAATTAAATTTTTATTGAGTACATAAACTATGATGTAATTTCTAGCCAACCTCGTGCCTCCATCCCCCGCATGTCACGGGCTGGGGGCGCTCTCAGTAGACACTCCTGAGTGAGCCCTGAATCTCTGCTGCCCTGGGGAAGGGGGCAAGGCTCATGTAACACACTCAATAAATTATCCGTTCATTTCTAAACAAAGTCCATGAGTTATAATATATTTGCCATGCACTTTTTATGACATAATAAAAGTGGTACCTTAAGGATTACTTAACACAGACGGTGAATGTTATAGCAGAGGCAGGCTCAAGGGGCAAAGAAAACAAACATTAGCAGCCCAGGGACAGGTCTTGGAGTTTACATCCCAGGAGGGCCACTTACTATATTAAAAAGAAAAAACTGCCATACCGGGTTTGCTAATCAGGAGATTAATGAAAAAAGATAACCAAGAGGTTAAAAGAACAAGGCAGTAAAATACCTCTAGCTGAGAAATTTTTAATGGGATGTGTCCAGGATGTCTGAAGGATGAACACCAGTCTGTGAGGCAGCGAGATGCTCTTTTACTGGATTTAGGGCCACAAGCACATGGGTTTGAACTCCAGCTTTGGCAAATACTAGCTCCTGTGAGATTAAGCAGGAAATTTTCCTTTTCTGGGCCTCGTTGCCTCCTTTCTAAAACCAAGGATAATACCTACTGTACCTAATAGAGTTGGGATAACTACAGGAATATAACAGAATAATGTACAAAGCAGTTTGCAGATCATAAAGCAGAATATATCAAATATTATTTGTAAAATGGATTATCTGTGACAAAATATAGTTACAGATCATGGAGAAGGGAGAGAGGAAGGGAGGGAGGGAAGGAAGGAAGGAAGGAAGGTTAAAATCATAGGTGATACAAAAAGCACTGGAAAGATTCATGGCAACTGCAAGCAAGATACATTGGTGTGGATATGAAACATGGCTTAAGAAACATATCAAGAATGGGCATTACCAGAAAAATATGTCGATAAAGTCATGTAACAAGAGTGATGGACAATACAATAAAGCAAAAGAATGAGTATTCATTCCCTATAATCCCACAACATTTTATATAATATCAACAATCTGACAGGTTTGTAGTGGTATCTCAGAGTTGTCTTAATTTGCATTTCTCTGATCAATAGTGATTTGGAGCACCTTTTCATGTGACTAGAAATAGTTTCAATTTCTTCATCTGAAAATTGTCTGTTCATATCTTTTGACCATTTAACAACTGGAGAATGGCTTGGATTCTTATATATTTGAGTCAATTCTCTATATATTTTAGAAATGAGGCCTTTATCAGAACTTTTGAAGTGTAAAATTATTTTCCCAGTTTATTGCTTCCCTTCTAATCTTGTCTGCATTCATTTTGTTTGTACAAAACCTTTTTAACTTGATATAGTCAAAATTATCTATTTTGTGATTAATGATGATCTCTAGTTCTTCTTTGGTCACAAATTCTTCCCCCTCCACAGGTCTGAGAGGTAAACCATCCTACATTGCTCTAATTTGTTTACAATATCATTCTTTATGTCTAGATCATGAATTTATTTCGACCTCATCTTGGTATATGGTGTTAGGTGTGGGTCAATGCCTACTTTCTTCCATACTAGTTTCCAATTTTCCCAGCAGTTTTTGTCAAATAGTGATTTTTATCCCAAAAACTGGGGTCTTCAGGTTTATCAAACACTAGATTGCTATTGTTATTGAGTATTTTGTCTTGTGAACCTAACCTATTCCACTGATAGACTATTTTATTTCTTAGCCAGTACCAAATGGTTTTGATGACCACTGCTTTATAATATAGTTTTAGATCTGGTACAGCTAGGCCACCCTCATTTGCTTTTTTTTTTTCATTAATTCCCTTGAAATTCCTGACCTTTTGTTTTTCCAGATGAATTTTGTTGTTATTTTTTCTAGGTCAGTTAAAATAATTTCTTGGGAGTTTGATTGGTATAGCACTAAATAAATAGATTAGTTTAGGTAGTATTGCCATCTTTATTATATTCACTCAACCTATCCAAGAGCACTTGATATTTTTCCAATTGTTTAGATCTGATGGAGCTTTCAATGGAGGAGTTACAGGAAGTCATTAGAATCACACAGGAGGAGAAGGCCAGCAGAGGTTACAATCTCTAGACCTCCTTTGGGATAGGATGACCCAAAACTGTGATTTCATCTCTAATGGGAACTTGCACTGTGGAAACTTTTCACTAAAGCAAATTAGTTTAAGTGACATGCCTGGGATCACACTGTCAGTATGTGTTCAACATAGATGTGCATTCTGGTCAACCTGACTCTAAGGCATCTGTCCATTATGTCACCTATGGGAATAACTAAAATGGGGACACTATTCCTGTAGCATCTACTCAGGGATGTTATGAAGATGAGTTAAGCTAATAAATGTCAAAGTGTGATGTAAACAGTAAACACCCTGGAAGGTCTGGGTGCTGTGTATTATTTAAAGACAAATCACTAGGAATTAAGAGTAGGTCATGAGGAAACCAAATTATCATTCTTTGCAGATGGTATGATGATATACTTAGAGAACCCTAGAGAATCAACTAAAAAACTATTAGAAATAATCTACAACTTTAGCAAAGTTGCAGGATACAAAATAAATCCACATAAATCATCAGAATTTTTATATATCACTAACAAAATCCAACAGCAAGAGATACAAAGAGAAATTCCATTTAAAATAACTGTCGATAGGATAAAATATTTGGAAATCTATCTGCCAAGGGAAAGTCAGGAACTATATGAGCAAAATACAAAACACTTTCCACACAAATAAAGTATGGAAAAAACTGAAAAAATATCAAGTGCTCTTAGATAAGTCGAGCAAATATAATAAAGATATATATAAGAAAAATGACAATACTACTCAAATTAATCTATTTATTTAGTGCTACACCAATCAAACTCCCAATAAATTATTTTACTAATCTAGAAAAAAATGACAACAAAATTCATCTGGAAGAACAAAAGGTCAAGAATTTTAAGGGAATTAATGGGGGGGGGGGAGCAAATGACAGTGGCCTGGCTGTACCAGATCTAAAATTATATTATAAAGCAGCAGTCATTAAAACCATTTGGTACTGGCTAAGAAATAGACTAGTTGATCAGTGGAATAGATTAGGTTCACAGGATAAAATCGTCAGTAACTATAGCAATCTAGTATTTGACAAACCTAAAGATTTTTGGGATAAGAATTCACTATTTGCCAAAAAACTGGGAAAATTGGAAACTAGTATGGTAGAAACTAGGCATTGACCCACACCTAACACCATATACCAAAACAAGGTCAAAATGGGTTCATGATCTAGATATAAAAAATGATATTATAAACAAATTAAAAGAACTTGGGGGGGGGGCAGCTAAGTGGCACAATGATTAGAGCACCAGCCCTGAAGTCAGGAGGACCCGAGTTCAAATCTGGTCTCAGACACTTAACACTTCCTACTGTGTGACTAGTCACTTAACCCCAGTTGCCTCAGCAAAAACAAAACAAAGCAAAACAAAACAAAAAATAGGATAGTTTATCTCTCAGACCTGCGGAGGAGGAAGGAATTTGTGACCCAAGAAGAACTACAGATCATTATTGATCACAGAATAGATAATTTTGATTATATTAAATTAAAAAGTTTTTGTAAAACAAAACTAATGCAGACAAGATTAGAAGAAAAGCAATAAACTGGGAAAACATTTTACATTCAAAGGTTCTGATAAAGGCCTCGTTTCTAAAATTTATAGACAATTGACTCAAATTCGTAAGAAATCAAGACATTTTCCAATTGATAAATGGTCAAAGGATATGAACAGACAATTTTCAGATGAAAAAATTGAAACTATTTCTAGTCACATGAAAAGGTGCTCCAAGTCACTACTGATCAGAGAAATACAAATTAAGACACCTCTGAGAAACAACTACACACCTGTCAGATTGGCTAAGATGACAGGAAAAGATAATGATGAAAGTTGGACGGGATGTAGGAAAACTGGGACACTGATACATTGTTGGTAGAACTGTGAAGTGATCCAACCATTCTGGAGAGCAATTTGGAACCATATATGCCCAAAGGGCTATCAAATTGTGCATACCTTTTGACCCAGCAGTGTTTCTACTGGGCCTATATCTCAAAGAGATCTTAAAGGAGGGAAAAGGGACCCACATGTGCAAAAATGTTTGTGGCAGCCCTTTCTGTAGTGGCTAGAAACTAGAAACTGAATGGATGCCCATCAATTGGAGAATAGCTGAATAAATTATGGTATATGAATGTTATGGAATATTATTATAATATAAGAAATGACCAACAGGATGATTTCAGAGAGGCCTGGAGAAACTTATATGAACTGATGCTAAGTGAAATGAGCAGAACCAGGAGATCATTATACATGGCAACAACAAGACTATATGATGATCAATTCTGATTGATATGGTTTTCTTCAACAATGATGAAGAAAGCCATAAACCCAGAGAGAAGCCTGTGGCATCTGAGTGTGAACCACAACATAGCATTTTCATGCTTTCTGTTGTTTGCTTGCATTTTGTTGTCACTTTTTTTTCCCTTCTTGATCTGATTTTTCTTGTGTAGCAAAATAAATGTAGGAATATGTATGCATATATTGGATTTAACATGTATTTTAACATATTTAACATGTATTGGACTACCTGCTATCTAGGGAAGCAGCTGGGGGAAGGAGGGGAAAATTTGGAACAGAAGGTTTTGCAAGGGTCAATGTTAAAAAATTACCCATGTATAAGTTTTGTAAATAAGAAGCTTTAATAAAAAAAAAATAAAGACAAATCACCATACAGGGTTGCAGCCTCACTTTCCAACAGACCTGTTCCTGCTCCCTTGCTATCCAATGTCAAGTCACTTGCTCTGCTCATTAAACTCCATTTTTTATGTGATGTCTCTCCAATACAACTTAAGGTCCTCCATGATTGGAATCATAAAAAAGACAATATATATTCTTAGGGATGAAAGGGGACTTTGCAACTACACAGGTCAACCCACTCATGTGAAAGATGATAAAATAGTGGAGCAGAGAGGAAAATGAGTTTGCCTAGAATCACAGTTTTAAAATCAGAAAGGTAAGATATATAGAGAATTGTCTCATATTTAAAAGAATTCAAGCCATTCTCCAATTGATAAATGGTCAAAGGATATGAAAAGACAATTTTCAGATGATGAAATTAAAACTATTTATAGTCATATGAAAAGGTGCTCCAAATCACTATTGATCAGAGGAATGCAAATTAAGACAACTCTGAGGTACCACTACACGCCTGTCAGATTAGCTAAAATGACAGGAAAGGGTAATGACAGGTGTTGGAGGGAATGTGGGAAGGCTGGGACACTGATGCATTGTTGGTGGAACTGTGAACGGATCCAGCCATTCTGGAGAGCAATTTGGAGCTATGCTCAAAAAGTTATCAAACTGTGCATACCCTTTGACCCAGGAGTGTTTCTATTGGGCTTATATCCCAAAGAAATCACAAAAGAAGGAAAGAGCCCCACATGTGCAAGAATGTTTGTGGCAGCTCTTTTTGTGGTGGCTAGAAAGTGGAAACTGAATGGATGCCCATCAATTGGAGAGTGGCTGAATAAATTATGGTATATGAATGTTATGGAATATTATTGTTCTGTGAGAAACGACCAGCAGGATAACTTCAGAGATGCCTGGAGAGACTTGCATGAATTGATGCTGAGTGAAATGAGCAGAACCAGGAGATCATTATACATGGCAACAACAAGACTATATGATGATCAATTCTGATGGACATGGCTCTCTTCAACAATGAAATGCTTCAAAACAGTTCCAATTGTTCAGTGAAGAAAGCCATATACATCCAGAGAGAGGGATGTGAAATGTGGACCACAACATATCATTTTCATGTTCTCTATTAATGTTTGCTTGCATTGTATTTCCTTTATCTGATTATTCTTTCTTGTAGATAAAATTTTTCCTGCACAAAAATGATGTGTGGAAATATGTATACATATATTCGATTTGTCAAGTATTTTAACATAATTAACATGTAGTGGATATCCTGCCATCTAGGGGAGGGGTGGGGAGTAGGGGGGAAAAATTTGTAACAAAGCTTTGTAAGGGTTAATGTTGAAGAATTACCCATACATATGTTTTGCAAATAAAGTTTTAATAAAAAAGAAAAAAAATCAGAAAGGGCTGTAGAAGGAATTTAGTCCAAACTCATTTTAAGGATGAAGAAACTAAGGCCCAAAGAGGTCAGCTGATTTACCCAAGGTCACAGGACAAGACAGTATCAAAGTCAGGATTACTAACTCTCTCCAAACCTCTTAACTTCCAGCCTACAGCCATGCTTTTCCATTAGGCTCTGGTTCTTTCTTTCTTTACATAAAAGGGTTTTTGTTTGTTTGTTTTGGTGAGGTGGAGAAGGGGAAAGAAGGAAATCAGTTAGTTTATAAAAATACGCTCAACTTTTCCCCAAAAAAGCAACTGAGGTTGAATGGTGCCAAATCTAATAGAATAAACCGCTAACATGAATTGGACATATGATAAAGCTGATATGGATGAATATAATCTCTGAATCATCTGATGATCTAATATCGAAAAACATGAAGCTTAGAGAAATCAAAGATTGTAGAACTAAGCAAGGAGCTTTGAAGATTGCCTAGTGCAACCCCCTTTTTAAAGGTGAATATTTTCCACAGTATTCCCCCCAAAATAGCTTCACGAGATAGTCTCTTCCTGGTGCTGGACAGCATTGATTGGATATTCTTTTTACCATCAAATAAAATCTGTTTTCCTAGCTTCCTGACACTATCAGTTCTTGTTCTACCCTCAAATCCCACAAAACACTTCTGTCCCTTCTTCCTAAAGGGCCCTTAAGACTGGAAGCAAGCTAGTGTGTCCAGAAGGATACAGAACACATATTAATCAAATAGATTTTATGTGGTGATTCTTTTTCAACAATCACTACTGGTGAATAGGAATGAGATTCCTATTGTGATTTTTCAACCTCAAGCTCATTAACAATAAACTAATATGCCAACCAACATATATTAACCCATTGCTAAATATTAACCAGAAACCCCCCCTAAGAGGAAATGCAAAGTAATTTTTCTGTTATCTTGATAGGACAAGAAAGCTTTGCTTCCCTCAACAAAAGGAAAGAAACCCAAAAGGCAGATTTCTTTCTTTTTTTTTTTTTAAAAACCAAAAACAAAAGACACTAACATTTGACTATACTTTCAGTTGTGATGAAGGAAAAAAAATGGCAGAAAGTGAAATATTTTTTCATATTTCTATTTTTAGCGACATGGATAGATTATATTGATAAAGCTACCTTTAATCAACAAATATGGTTTCTCAAACATTGTATATGAGTAAAATTTGTGCAATTTATTATTTTAACATGCTTCCAGTTATTTGGAAAAAGCCTTTTGTAAAGTAAAAACTTGGGGAGAAGAGGGAGAATTCAACCTGTGTTTAAAATTTGTAATTTTGGGGCAGCTAGGTGGCGCAGTGGATAGAGCACCAGCCCTGAAGTCAGGAGGACCTGAGTTCAAATCTGGTCTCAGATACGTAACAGCTGTGTGACCCTGGGCAAGTCACTTCACCCCAATTGCCTCAGCAAAAAAGCAAATAAATAAATAAATAAATAAAAATAAAATTTGTAATTTTAAAATGAGCACATGTACACTTGAAGCATCAAGAAAATGATAGATTTCACTGCTGAGTACCCAACCATCATTCTTAATCATTCTGAAGCAAAGAAGTTTCTTACACTGAGAGGAGGAATGAACTTAGCTTTGAGAAAGGAAGTAGGATCAACCTGGAAATTGTGGGTTACTTGGTTTAGCAATAATATGTTGGAATAATCATCTAAAAAATCTGAAGGTTTAACATAAAAATCCAAAAGATTGTGAAGATTATGCTGTGCTACACCAATCTGAATTCCCTCTGTGTTGAAGTAAGTGACACAAGTAAGGTAAGAAAGAAACATATTATGCTCTTCTAACTACATTTCTACAAGGTTTTAGATGCCATCCCATATGATACTCTCACTGTCAAAGTAGGAAGTATGATGTAAGCCATGCTGGGGCTAGCTAGGCCAATATCTAGCTTGAAGGCTAAACTGAGAGTATCATCATTAATGTTTTTATATCATTCTGGCAATGTTTAAATAAACAATCACTGAATGCCTAGGAAGGCACAGTGCCAGGCACTATTAAAGATATAAAGATGATTAAAGAAAGGTCCTTGACCTCTCAAACCTGAATGTTGAGTACTGTTCTCATAGTACAATAAAACAAAATTCTATTAAGTATCTCTAATAATAATCTGAAAGAAAGGAAAGAACATATGAAAGTAATGAAGTATTACTGAATTATAAGAAATTATGAATATACTTAGTTCAAAGATACTTGGGAAGATATGAATTAGTTGATATAGAATAAAATGTGAAGAACCAGGAGAACAATTTGCCTTAATGATCACAGTAATGTAAAAGACTACAGAACCCTGATCATCACAATAATCAATCATGATGTTATAAGATTGATGAAATATAACACTCATCTCTGGGAGGTGCAGAAGTGCAGAATGAGATTAACATTTTCAGACATGGACAATATATGGATCCATTTGAATTGACGATACTTGTTACAAGAAGAAACCTCTTAGTGGGAGGGAGATGGACATTTGTGAAATGTAAAGATGCAACAAGAAAATCAATAAAACATCTAAGAAACAATTTAACAAGTTCATAGCTTCAAATAAATTCTCTTCTTTGTTCTTTGTATATTTTAATGTTCATGTTTAAACAAAGGAAGAGGGTAAAGCTAAGACAGTAAAGTAATAGAGAGCAGTACAGTGAGCTCCTTTATACTCGAATTCCTTAAAATAGATCTAGAAAATGCAACAGACCAAATTAAGATGGAGAAAACAAAAATACAGCCCAGGTCAACATAAGGAGAAAAACAGAGATCTGTGAACAGAAGAGAAAACTGGGGCTGGTCAGAAGCATACCAAGAATAGAGAATTCCAGCACTAGAGAGGCTATGTTCCCTGATAAGGAGGTTCCAGATCCACACAAGGGCACACAATGGGAACTGGTACCATTGGGAAGCTTTGCAGAAGCCAGCTATAGGTCTTAGATCCAGGATGAGGGAGGGGATATGTGCTCAAGAATGGCACTCTGAGGTTAGGAGCAGTGGAAGCCCCCAGCCAACATATGAAGAGAGGAACAAGTTCAGTCACAGGCCTCAGAAGTTTAGCTCAGTTCCCGGCATCTAAACAGGGTATCAGTTTCAGTTTTTTTTGTTGTTGTCATTCAGTAGTTTTTTCATTTGTCTGACTGTTTTTTGACTCCATTTGAAGTTTTCTTGGCAAAGATACCGGGGTGATTTTGCCATTTTCTTCTCCAGCTTATTTTATAGAGGATGAAATTGAGTCAAAAAGGGTAAGTGACCTGCTCAAGGTCACTTGTTACAGCTTCTAGTTTAAAGTCTACAAAGAAAAAACAAGCAGGAATTATATACCAAAAGGAAGACTGCAGTTCTATTACTCTGAACTAACAGAGCTTTCCAGTCAGGTAATAATGGTGACTGAATTCAGGAGCAGTCTATTCTTGTTCAAGGCAAAATCCAGGTCAGTGCTCAGAAAAAGAGGGCAGTGAGCAGACTTTGACCTAGAACAGACTATTTTGAGATGAAAAGCTTACAGAACCTGAATGGTTGCTGAGATCAGACCAACACAACACTCAGTACCCCAAGAAAATAATAACGGAACTAACCAAAGACCTTTCCTCCAGAACTTCAAAGAATCCAAGCCCTAACTTCACATCCGAGATCAGGAAGTCAGTGGGAAGAATGAGCAAACAAACAAATTAAAAAAACCCATCATATAAAAGCCATTAGGGCTATAGGGATACTCAAGACACAAAGTTTAAAAAGAATGATTAAAAATTATCTATAAGCAAAGCCTTATAGGAAAACACAGCTTAGACATAAACGCAATTAGAATTCCTGGAAGAGATGAAAAAAGTTTTTTTAAAAAGAGTTTAAAATGTTTTTATAAGTGAAATGAGAGCAATTGAGGAAAAAATTGGAAAAGAAATGAATGAGGGCTATGGAAGAAAGAGTTGGAAAGAATATTAACAACTTGGCGCCAGAGATACAAATTCTCACCCAAGCAAGAAACTCCCTGAAAACTAGAATGGAACAACTGAAAAAATGAACTCCATAAAACAAAAAAGGAAATATTAAAACAAAGTCAAATGACTAATTTTTTTTACATAGAAGAAAATATATTGATTTAGCAAAAAGGACTAACCTGGGGGGAATAAAAGGAGAAAAAATTTAAGAATCATTAGACTACCCAAAAAATTACATAAGTATCACATTTCAAAGACTCTTCTAAGGAAATTGTTCAGATCTCCTGAAAGAATCCACCAAATGAAAAGGAACTTTATAGCCAGAGCAAAAATCCAGACCTTCTAAGTCAAAGGAAAAAAAAAAATACTATAAGATGCCAGAATGAAAATACTTAAATATTAAGAATATGATCTTCATACTCAAGATCACAAATAATTTAGCATTCAAAGCATTCCCAATAGATTTCAGATAGTTATGTTGTGATTTTTCTCTTCCAACATGATTCATAAAAAGTGTATTAAAAATAAATTTAAAAAATAATAATTTAGTAGCAAACACTATGGAGGGGCAGAAAGTTTAGAATACGATATTCCAGAATATGAAGGATGTGGGCTTCTCTTATTGCTAAAGCTAACAATCCTAGTACAACAGTGGTGACAATGAGCAACCTTGTTTCACCCCTAATCTTATTGGGAATGCTCAAAAACAACTTACCCAGAAAAACCAGAGCATAATCCTAAAGAGGAAAAAATGGATTTTTAATGAAATAGAAAATTTCCAAACAATCCTGATGAAAAGATCAGAACTCTGCTGAATCTCTGAAACACAAACACAGAAGTTAAATATAAAAAGGTAAACTTGAAGGAATGATGATAAAGGACTAGAGATGGGTAAACTGCTTACATTTTAATAAAAGGAGATATATGTCTCTTTTGAACTCATCCAAGATTCACAGAAATAATCCAATTAGATAAGGCCTGGGAATTGTATTGTGTTTTGAAGATCTTAAGAAATGAATAGAAAAAGAGGGGAGAAAGAATACCTTTAGGGGGTGGGGACAGAAAGAAAGGTTAAGGAAAATTATCTCATGTAATAAGCATATAAGCAGCTATCCACATAAGAAAAAGGGTTTTCAAGAAACTTCTGACACTTCATTTTCTTTCTTTTTTTTTAATGAAAGCTTTTTATTTGAAAAACATATGCATAGGTAATTTTTCATCATTAACCCTTGCAAAGCTTTCTGTGACAAATTTTTCTCTCCTTCCCCCTACCTCCACCCCTAGATGGCAGGAAGTCTAATACCTGTTTATTATGTTAAAATATTTGACAAATCGAATACATGTATACATATTTATACAGTTATCTTGCTGTGCAAGAAAAATCGGATCTACAAGAAAAACAAACAAACAAACAAAAAAAAAACCCAAAAAAACAAACCTGAGAAGGAAAACAAAATGCAAGCAAACATTAATAGAGAGCGTGAAAATCCTATGTTGTAGTCCACACAAAGATACCATAGGCTTCTCCCTGGGTGTAGAGGGCTTTCTTCATCACTAAACAACTGGAATTGGTTTGAAACGTCTCATTGTTGAAGAGAGCCATGACACTTCATTTTCATTTGAACTGATCAAAAGAAAGAAGCACACACACAACACACACACTGATACAGAAAAAAATTTCACTAAACAAGGAAATAAGCAAAAGGAGAAGAGATGGGAAAGAAGAATGATAAGGAGAGTAGGTTATGGGAAGGGAAGGGAAACTAAAGATGACAAAAAGATTTATAATTTTTTAAGGTGGTAAAGAATAGTAATCTGAGAGTGTGCTAATAAATTTGGGAAGGGATGAACATATTATGCAATATTATTATGCTGAACTCTTATCAATATAAAAATAAACAACTAGAATTCCAGAGGACCAATGAGGAAGCATGTTATATATACCTTCTGATAAGAAAGGTGAGAAAATCAGAAGGCAGAATGAGACAGATTTTTTTGGAGGTAACCAATGTGAAAATTTGTTTTGATTGATTGTACATGTTTATACTAAGTTTTGTTTCTTATGTATTCTTTAAAAAAAATGGGAGGAGGGGTGTGTGTACTATATTTTATTATGAACCATCTCCTTCACTCTCTCTGTGCATCTGTGTATATGTGAATATAAAACTATACTTCCATTTCTCAATTCTTTCTCTGGAAGTGGATAGCATCTTCCTTCATAGGTCCTCTGTAGTGGATTTATAATACTCAGAATAACTTAGCTGTTCACAGTATTAATTTAGTTGTTCACAACAATATTGCTTTTACTGTATACATCATACTCTTACTACTTCATGACAGTCTTTACATGTTTTAATAAAATCAACCAGGTCATCATTTCTTTCAACACTGTAGAATTCCATCACAATCATATGCCACAACTTGTTTAGCTATTCTCCAATTGATAGGCAGCCCTTCAATTTCTAGTTCTTTGCCCCCCCCCCCAAGAGAACTGCTAAAAAATATTTTAGAACATACAGGTCCTTTTCCTTTTTCTCTGATCACCTTGGAAAACATACATATAATAATGGTATTCTTAGATGAAATGGCATAACAGAGTTTAAAACTCCTCAGGCAAAATTCCAGACTGCTCTTCAAAATTGGCTGAATTAGTTCTTAGTTTTACCCATTAGTGTATTACTATACCAATTTTTCTACATCCCTTCAACATTTGTCATTTTCTCCTTTTATAATTTTAGCCAACTTGACAGGTGTGAGATGACATCTCAAAATTGTTTAATGCTCACTTCTCTAATCAATAATGATTTGGAGAATGTTAGAGCTACTGATTTATTCATCAAAATGCCAAAATTGTTTTAACTTTTTTTTTAGTTTAATCTCTAGGATTTCCAAGCATATCATCATATCACTTGCAAAAAGAGAGTTTTCAATGAAATGCTTCAAACCAGTTCCAGTTGTTCAATAAAGAAGGCTATATACACCCAGAGAGAGGGACATGAGATATGGACTACAACATATCATTTTCATGCTCTATATTGATGATTGCTTGCATTGGGTTTCCTTTATCAGATCTTTTTTGTTCATGTAGATACGGTTGTTCTAGCACAGCAAGACAAGTATGGAAACATGTATACATATATTCGACTTGTCAAATATTTTAATATAATTAACATGTAGAAGAATTCCTGCCATCTAGGGGAGGGGAAGGGAATAGGGGGGTGAAATTTGTAATGGAAAGCTTTGTAATGATCAATTGTTGAAGAACTACCTATACATATGTTATGCAAATAAAAAGCTTTAATAAAAAGCTTTAGCAAAAAGAGAATTTTGTTACCTCATTGCCCATTCTGACTCCAATTTCTTTTTCTTCTCATTACTATTGCTAGCACTTCTAAAATAATACCAAATAATACTGGTAATAATGGGCTCCTGACCTTAATGGGAAGATTTATTTATCATCACTACAAATAATGTCTGCTAATGGTTTTAACTAGATGCTTATCATTTTTTTTACTAAAGCTTTTTATTTATATAACATATGTATGGGTAGTTCGCCAACATTGATCTTTACAAAGCTTTCGATTACAAATTTTACCCCCAGTCCCCTCCCCTCCCCTAGATGGCAGGAAGTCCACTACATGTTAATAATGTTGAAATGCTTGAGAAGTTATGCAAGAAAAATCCTATCTACAAGAAAAAAAAAGAATCAGAGAAAGGCAACACAATGCAGATGCTTATCATTTTTTAAAGAATTTATTTAATATTTTCCCCCAGTTACATTCAAAACAGCTTTTTAAAAAGAGTTATTTTTAAGATTTTTGAGTTCTAGGTTCTCTCCCTTATTCCCACCCAAAATTAAGAAACCACATGTGAAGTTATACAAAACATTTCCATAAAAGTCAAGTTGTGAAAGAAGAAAACACAGATTTCCTACCCTAATAAAATAAAAACCCACAAGAAAAATTAAGTTAAAAATAGAGAGATGGAATAATAGAGAATACTTTGATCTATATTCAGACTTGATCAGTTCCTTCTCTGAGTTCTCTGGTTCCTTCTGCCATAATGAGAACATTCTAATGAATTACAAGTATCATTCCCTCCCCCCCATGTAGGAATGTAAACAGATAAATTTTATTAAGTGCCTTATGATATCACTTTCCTGAATACCTCATTGTGTTTCTCTAGAATCTCATATTTAAAAATCATATTTTCCATTGACCTCTGTTTTTTTTGTCACAAATGCCTGAAAATCCTCTGTTTCAAAGAATGACCATCTTTTCTTCTGAAGGATTATACTCAGTTTTGCTGGATAGATGATTCTTGGTTGTAATCCTAGCTCCATTGCTCTCTGAAATATCATATTCCAAACCCACTGGTCCTTTAATGTAGAAGTTGCTAAACATTTATATTATCCTAACTGCAGCTCCACTATATTTGAATTGTTTCTTTCTGGATACTTGCAGTATTTTCTCCTTGACTTAGGAAGTCTGGAATTTGACTATAATATTCCTGGGAGTTTCATTTTGGGATCTCTTTGAAGGAGGTGATCATTGGATTCTTTCAATTTCTATTTTATCCTCTGGTACTAGAATATCAAGACAGTTTTCCCTGATAATTTCTTGAAAGATGATGCCCAGGCTCTTTTTTTTTTTTTAATTTTAAATTATTTCTTCTGGATCTATTTTCCAAGTCAGTTGTTTTTTCAATGAGATATTTCACCTTTTGCTCCAAATCACTATTGATCAGAGGAATGCAAATTAAGACAACTCTGAGGTACCACTACACACCTGTCAGATTGGCTAAAATGACAGGAAAAAATAATGATGAATGTTGGATGTGGAAAAGCTGGGACACTAATACATTGTTGGTGGAACTGTGAATGGATCCAACCATTCTGAAGAACAATTTGGAACTATGCTCAAAAAGTTATCAAACTGTGCATTCCCTTTGACCCAGCAGTGTTTCTATTGGGTTATATCCCAAAGATATCTTAAAGGAAGGAAAGGGACTCACATGTGCAAGAATGTTTGTGGCAGCCCTTTTTGTAGTGGCTAGAAACTGGAAACTGAATGGATGCCCATCAATTGGAGAATGGCTGAATAAATTATGGTATATGAATGTTATGGAATGTTATTGTTCTGTAAGAAACGACCAGCAGGATGATTTTAGAGAGGCCTGGAGAGACTTGCATGGACTGATGCTGAGTGAAACGAGCAGAAACAGGAGATCAATATACACAACAACAACAATACTATATGATGATCAATTCTGATGGACATGGCTCTCTGCAACAGTGAAATGTCTCAAACCAGTTCCAACTGTTCAGTGAAGAAAGCCATATACACCCAGAGAGAGGGATATGAAATGTAGACCACAACATAATATTTTCATGTTCTCTATCGATGTTTGCTTGCATTGGGTTTCCTTTCTCAGATATTTTTGGTTCCTGTAGATTCGATTGTTCTTGCACAGCAAGATAAGTATGGAAATATGTATACACATATGCGACTTGTCAAGTATTTTAATACAATTAACATGTAGTGGACTTCCTGCCATCTAGGGGAGGGGAAGGGACTAGGGGGAAAATTTGTAACGGAAAGCTTTGTAAGGATCAATGTTGAGGAACTATCCATACATATGTTATGCAAATTAAAAGCTTTAATTTTTAAAAAAAAAGAGAGATTTCACCTTTGTTTTCTATTTTTTCTCTTCTTTTTTTTGGGGGGGGGATTGCTTTATTGTATCTTCATTTCTCATGAAGTCAGTAGGTACCATTTGCTCAATTCTATTTTTTAAGGAATTGTTTTCCTCAGTAAGCTTTTCTACCTCCTTTCTCAACTGGCCAGTTTTGCTTTCTAAAGCATTCTTGTCCTCTTTAGTCTTTTGTACTTTTTTTTTTTTGCACCTTTCTCAATTCACTCCCTAATTTTTCCTCTATCTCTCTTAATTTGAAAATCTATTGATTTTCAAAGTTGCTTTTGAGCTCTTCCATGATCTGGGCCCAATTCTTATTTTTCTTGGAGGCTTTGGATGTAGGAGCTTTGACTTCGTTATCATCTTTTGCGTCTGTGTTTTGATCCTCTTATCACCATAATAATTTTCAATGTTCAGAAACTTTTTTTTGTTTTCCAAGCCTATTATTACTCTACTTTAAATTGTTTATTAAAGTAGGGTTCTGTTTCCAAGGTAGAGAGTGCAGTGCCCCAAGCTTCAGGCGTTTTGTGCAGCTGTTTTCAGAAATCCTTCTAGAATCTGACCACAAACACTCTTTTCTGCTCTGGAGCTGTTAGGAGGGTCCCCATTTTCTGTAAGATCTAGGCTGGGCCTGGGGCTCCACTGACCCGGGCTGCACGGGGACTGCATACCAGACTCACCCAATTGCCATAGATCTTCTCTACTAACCTTCCGAGTTCCCTCTGGTGTCCCTGGGCTAAGAGGTGCATAAGCCTTCAGCATTGCTGCTGATTCACAGGTCCCACCTTGCTGAAGCTGGGTTCCAAGCAGGAGCTGGGGTCAGGGCCAGGCCTGCACTGGGTTTGTGTACTGGCCTCCCATTCTGCTTCCACAGACTATTTCTGCTGCATTTCCGGGTCCTCTCTGGTATCTTTAGGCTGATTTAGAGGTTGGGTTGGGCTGGGCTGGTGCCGAGTCCAGGTCCAGGATTGCAGTGGTACTCCCAACGTGGTGTCACAGACCTTTTCTGGGTGTTCTGATACTCTAAAATGTGTTTAGAGTCATTATTTAAAGGAATTTGGAACAATTTGGGGGAGAAGTTGGGTAAGATACCACTTTTATTCTGCCATCTTGGCTCTGCCTCTGCTTTTTATCATTTTGAGAAAAAAAAAAAGATCCATTTATATCAATGCTTTTTGAGTACTTTTTAACAGGAATGTGTGTTGTATTTTGTCAAGTTTTTTCTGCATCTACTGAGATTGCATGTGACATTTGCTACTTTTGTAACTGACACAATCAATTATGTTAATAAATTGCCTTATATTAAATCATCCCTGCATTCGTGATATAAATCTTACTTGGCAATCATATATGATCTTTATGACACACTGTTGTAGTTTCCTGACTAGTATTTTGTTTAGGATTTTTGTATCCATATTTATTAATGAAATTGGTCTATAATTTTTTCTTAGTTCTTGCTCTTTCTGGTTTAGGTATCAACAACATATTTGTTTCATAAAAGGAGTTTAGTATGACTCCTTTGCCTATTATGACAAATAATTTATTTAATACTGAAATGAGTAGTTTGGTCAAATTTACTAGTAAATCCATCTGATCCTGATTCCAAAAAAAGGAAGCTCATTTATGGTCTATTCTATTTTTTTTTCCCCCTAAGATATTCCATTTCCTCTTCTGTTAACTTCAGTAGTTTATATTTTTGTAAGTATTCTTCCATTTTATTTATATTGTCAAATTTATAAGCATGTGATTGGACAAAATAACTTCTAATAACTGCTTTGATTTCATCTTCATTAGTGGTATATTCACCCTTTTGATTTTTAATACTAGTAGTTTGGTTTTCTTCTCTTATTAAAAATTCTGTTAACTAGTAGTTATTTATTTTTCATAAAACAAACTCCTAGTTTTATTAATTCTATTGTTTTCTTACAATTAATTTTTATTAATCTTACTTCTAATTTTTAGAATGTAAAATTGGTGTTTAATTAGGGATTTTAAATTTGTTCTTTTTCTAGTTTTTTTTTTAACTGCACATCCAATTCATTGTTCTGCTCTTTCTCTATTTCACTGATATAAGCATTAAGAAATATTTTCCTGATTACAGTTTTTGCTGCATTCCATCTATTTGGATATGTTATCTTATTATGCCACTCTCTTTAATAAAATTATTTGTTTCTATTACTTATTAAGATTAGGTTATTTAGTTTCTAATTAATTTTTAATGGGTTTCCATGGTTCCTTACTAAAAATATTTTTTAAGGATGGCACATATTTAATCTATATCAGATTGCTTGCTCTTGTGGGGAGTGGGAAAGTAAAAGGAGGGAGAAAATTTTAGATCACTTTACAAAAAAAAAGAATGTTAAAGACTATACATGTATTTGGAAAATAAAAATAAAATGCTACCAAAAATACTTTTTACTGAAATATGAACTGAAAAAAAAGACAATATATTTGCTTTTCTATATTTAATTTTGTAAAGATTTTATGTTCTAAAATATAATCAACTTCTGAAAAGGTACTAAATACTACAAGAAAAAAAGGTAAATTCTTTTCTAGTCCCCTTTAATTCTCTCTGGGTATCTACCACATCGAGCTTATCAAAGATTTTATTCACCTCTATTTTTTTGGTTAGATTTATCTCATTATGAGGGGAAGGTTGAAGTTCCTCATTATAGTTCTTCTATCTATTTCTACCTATAATTCCTATAATACCTATAAAAGGTTCCTTTTAAAAATGTGGATTCTACGGATACAGCCATTCTGGAGAACAATTTGGAGCTATGCTCAAAAAGTTATCAAACTGTGCATACCCTTTGACCCAGCAGTGTTTCTATGGGGCTTATATCCCAAAGAAATCATAAAGGAAGGAAAAGGCCCCACATGTGCAAGAATGTTTGTGGCAGCCCTTTTTGTAGTGGCTAGAAACTGGAAATTGAATAGATGCCCTTCAATTGGAGAATGGCTGAATAAATTATGGTATATGAATATTATGGAATATTATTGTTCTGTAAGAAATGACCAGCAAGATGATTTCAGAGAGGCTTGGAGAGACTTACATGAACTGATGCTGAGTGAAATGAGCAGAACCAGGAGATCATTATACACGGCAACAACAGTACTATATGACGATCAATTCTGATGGACATGGCTCTCTTCAACAATGAAATGTTTCAAACCACCTCCAATTGTTCACTGAAGAAAGCCATATACACCCAGAGAGAGGGATGTGAAATGTGGACCACAACATAACATTCTCATACTCCTTGGTTGATGTTTGCTTACATTGTGTTTCCTTTCTCTGATATATCATTTGTGTAGATAAGATTTTTCTTGCACAACAATGATAAGTTTGGAAATATGTATATATATATTCGATTTGCCAATATTTTAACATAATTAACATGTAGTGGATATCCTGCCATCTAGGGGAGGGGTGAGGAGTTGGGGGGAAAAATTTGTAACGGAAAGCTATGTAAGGGTTATTGTTGAAGAATTACCCACACATATGTTATGCAAATAAAATTTAAAAAAAAATATGGATTCTATAGCATTTGCTACATGTGGATTTAGTACGGATAGTACTTCATTATTAATGATACCTTTTAACACAACACAGTTTCCTTGTTAATTAAATCTATTTTAGCTTTAACTCTGAAATCATGACTGCTATCTCTGCTTTTTTTTTTTTTTTTTTTTTTTTTGGCATCAGTTGAAGCATAATAAATTCTTCTCCATACCTTTATTTTTACTCTATGTATCTCTTTCATTTTTAAATTTGATTATTATAAAGAACATATTGTCAAATTCTGGTTTTTAATTCATTCTGCTACCCATTTCCGTTTTATGATCAACTTCATCCCATTCACATTTAACGTTATAATTACTAGTTATACATTCCCTTCCATCATAGCTTTCCCTCGGTTTATCCTAACCCTCCTTAGACATTAAATGTACTTCTAGTATTACCTTCCAAATCAGTACTCTTTCTAAGAACACCTCTCTTATCCTCTCCCTCCAATTCTTTAATCTAAACACCCTTCTAACAGTTCCTCCCTTATCCTTATTGCTTACCCTCCTATTTCTTGATCTGCACATCCTTCTAAGAGCCTTCCCTTAATCTATCCCTTTGCCCTCCTATTATTTTATAAGATAAGACTTTTATACCTGTGTTATGTCTTCTTTAACCAGTTCTTATGAAAATAAGGTCCCATGACTACCAGCCTTCCAACCCCTCCTGCTTCCACTATAACAATTCTTTCATTTAGAAGATAACTGCTCCATTTTACCTTTCTCTATCCAATTTTATTTTTAGGATCATCCCATCATACTCACCTGAACCCTAAACCTTTAATTATGTATGCTCTTTCAAATGATAGTAAGGAACGAATACATTTTAAGAGTTACAGATAACATTTTCCTATATAAGAAATAAAGAGTTTGACCTTATTATATCTCTTAAGACAGGTCTTTAGTGGAGATGGAATAAATTTATGTCCAGAGAAGATCTGGAACTCTTAATTGAATACCAGATAGATAATTTTGATTATATTAAGTTAAAAAGTTTCTGTACTAACAAAACTAATGCAGACAAGATTAGGAGGGAAGCATCAAATTGGGAAATCATCTTTACATTTAAGGGTTCTGATAAAGGTCTCATCTCTAAGATATATAGAGAATTGTCTCACATTTATAAAAATTCAAGCCATTCTCCAATTGATAAATGGTCAAAGGATATGAACAGACAATTTTCAGATGATGAAATTAAAACTATTTATAATCATATGAAAAGGTGCTCCAAATCACTATTGATCAGAGAAATGCAAATTAAGACAACTCTGAGGTACCACTACACACCTGTCAGATTGGCTAAAATGACAGGAAAAGATAACGATGAATGTTGGAGAGGATGTGGGAAGACTGGGACACTGATGCATTGTTGGTGGAGCTGTGAACGGATCCAACCATTCTGGAGAGCAATTTGGAGCTATGCTCAAAAAGTTATCAAACTGTGCATACCCTTTGACCCAGCAGTTTCTATTGGGCTTATATCCCAAAGAAATCATAAAAGAAGGAAAGGGCCCCACATGTGCAAGAATGTTTGTGGCAGCTCTTTTTGTGGTGGCTAGAAAGTGGAAACTGAATGGATGCCCATCAATTGGAGAGTGGCTGAATAAATTATGGTATATGAATGTTATAGAATATTATTGCTCTGTAAGAAACGACCAACAGGATGATTTCAGAGAGGCCTGGAGAGACTTGCATGAACTGATGCTGAGTGAGATGAGCAGAACCAGGAGATCGTTGTACACGGCAACAACAGTACTATATGAGGATCAGTTCTAATGGACATGACTCTCTTTAACAATGAAATGCTTCAAACCAATTACAAGTGTGCAGTGAAGAAGGCCATGTACACCCAGAGAGAGGGATGTGAAATGTGGACCACAACATAACATTTTCATGTTCTCTATTGATGTTTGCTTGCATTGTATTTCTTTTATCGGATTATTCTCTCTTATAGATACGATTTCTCCTGAACACAAAAATGACGTGTGGCAATAACTATACATATATTTGATTTAAGTATTCTAACATAATTATCATGTAGTGGATATCCTGCTATCTAGGGGAGGGGTGGGGAGTAGGGGGGAAAAATTTGTAACAGAAAGCTTTGTAAGGGTTAATGTTTAGGAATTACCCATACATATGTTTTGCAAATAAAAAGTATTAATAATGAAAAAAAAAAAGACAGGTCTTTAACATTTACTTTCTCATGTCTCTCCTGATTCTTACAGGTCAAATTTTCCATTCAATTCTATTCTTTTCTTCACAAATACATGAAAATCCTTTAACTTATTAAATATCTGATTTTTTTTTCCATGTAAGATCACACACGGCTTTGCTGGGTAAGTTATTTTTGATTGCAAACACATTTCTTTTGCTCTTTAACATATCATGTTCCATGTCCTTTGGCCTTTTATAAGCTGCTAAATATTGTAGTATCCTAACTGTGGCTACAACAATATTTTTGGCTTCTTTGCTGGTTGCTTATATTTTCTCCTTTACCTGGATGCTCTGAAACTTTTCTATAATGTTCCTGTGAGTTTTTATCTTGAGATGTCTTTCAGGGGACACCTATGAATTTCCCCCCCCCCGATTTCTATTTTACCCTTTGTTATAAAATTTAGGGGCAATTTTCTTGGATAAATCCCTTAAGTATAATATTTAGACTCCTTTTTTGATCATAACTTTAAGACAGTCAAACAATTCCTATATTGTCTCTCCATCTGTTCTCCAGGTCAGTTGTTTTTCTAATGAGATATTTCATAATTTCTTATATTTTTTTTCATTCTTTTGTTTTATTATTTCTTAGTTTCACATGAGATCATTAACTTTCCCTTACCCAATTCTAATTTTTAAAGGAGCTATTTTCTTCCATAAGCTTTTGGATCTCTTTTTCCATGAGATCTTCCTTTCATAATTTTCTTGATTTTTTTGCAGTATTCTTATTTTTTCCCAGTAATTTTTCCTCATCCTCTCTTATTTGATTTTGGGGTTTATTTTTTACATTTTTCTTTGAAGAAGTAGTCATTTTAACTTCATTATCTTCATCTAACTTTAAATCCAGATATTCTCTATCACCATAACAACTATCCATAAGCTTTTGGATCTCTTTTTCCATGAGTTGGTCTTCCTTTCATAATTTTATTTTCTTGCAGTATTCTTATTTTTTCCCACTGATTTTTCTCATCCTCTCTTATTTGATTTTGGGATTTATTTTTTACATTTTTCTTTGAAGAAGTAGTAGCCATGTTAACTTCATTATCTTCATCTAACTTTAAATCCAGATATCCTCTATCACCATAACAACTATCTATGATAGGGTTCTTTCTCTTTTGCTTACTTATTTTAAAAAAATGAATTATTTCTGGCTGTTAACTTTGTGTTACAATTAAGCTCTAGTCCTTAAGTATGGAAGATAATGTCTCAAAGCTCAGGTTTCATGCACTGTTGTTTCCTGAGCTCTATCTGTGGGCCTGACTTCAGGCATTCCTCTCCACCCTTACCTTACAACCAGGGTCCACAACAACACTGCCACCACAAATGATATTACTTCTTATAGTCCCTTCCAAGCTTCATTTTATTTTTTTGTCCTGGAAAGAAAATGAGGGACTCTGCTTTTCAGAAGTGATCATCATTGTTGTTGCAGTGTACAATGATCTCCTGGTTCTGCTCATCTCACTTAGCATCAGTTCATGCAAGTCTCTCCAGGCCTCTCTGAAATCATCCTGCTGGTCATTTCTCACAGAACAATAATATTCCATAACATTCATATACCATAACTTATCTAGCCATTCTCCAACTGACTGACATCCATTCAGTTTCCAGTTCCTTACCACTACAAAAAAGGCCTAACAAATATTTTTTTTTAAATCTTTAATTAAAAAAAAGTCAGTGGAGTATTTGGAAGCCAGGACTACAAGGAAAGATATCAAATTTCAAGAAATATTAAAAAGAAGACTACCTAGATCTCTGAGAACCAAAGGATAAAGTAGAAACAGAAAAGATGAAAATCCCCAGGAACAGAAAATCTAGAGCATCCATGTCAAACAAAAAAAATACTACAAAAACAGCTAAATAGAAAAATTAAAATATTAAGTAATTATAGTCAGAATCACATGATTTAATAGTCATCTGGCTATTAAATTCCATAATTTGGAAGGAGTGGAAAAGTTGGAGTATGACATTTCAAAAGGTAAAGAATATGAGCTTTCAGCCCATGGGTCCAGCAAAAATAAATGAGTCTACAGAGGGAGAAAATAGACTTTAAATAAAATGAAGAACTTCCAAACAGTTTTGTTGAGAAGGCCAAAACTCCATAGAGACTCTAAAGTTCAGATAGAGGAGCAAAGAGTAAAAAGGTAAATATGAATTAACAACAAAAAAGGTCTAAATGAAGACGAAATGCCTACATTATAATATGGGAAGATGATACAAGTATCTTTGTATCTCCATCTGGGATCATAGAGGGAGATAAATTAACCAGGGTCTGGAAATAGTTCTGTTTCATTTTAATGTTCTTATGAGAAGAATGGAAAAGCAGTGGAAGAGGAATTTGGTAAGAGCTGAAACAGAAAGAAAGATTAGGGAAAATTATATAGTTGCAATTGGCTAGTAGAAATCTATACAAACAAGAAAAAAAGAGATGGAGGAAGAAGCTAATACTTGAGTCTTTCTCATGTTAATTGGGGAAAACACACATTCATTCACACATATATATATAAATACATAGAGAGCTAGATACAGAAAATACATTTTACTCAACAAGGAAATAAAGATAAAAGAAGAAATTAGAGAAAGAGTAGATTAATGGAGGGATTAGTCCTAAGTGAAACAAACTCTAAGAATATTCAAAAATATTTACAACTCTTTTCAAGGTGACAAATAAAGGGAAGCTGCAGGGATGCCCATCAATTGGGGAATAGCTGAATGAGTTTTGGTATATAAATATGATGGAACTATATTGTACAGTAAGAAATTATGAAAGGGATGGTTTCAGAGAAACTAGGGAAGATTTGTATAAACTGATAAAGAGTGAAGTGAAAAGAACCAGATATATAATAATAATATGGTAAAGGGAACAACTTTAAAGAATTAGATACTCAGATCAACACAATAACCGATGACAATTCCAGAGGACTAATGATGAAAGCTTCTGATAAAAGAAATGCAAGACTCTGAGTAAAGACTTTTAGTGATTAAAAAAGAAAATATAATTTCTAAAAAAAAAAAAAAGTTCCTATTTGTTGATTAAATTCATACTAAAAAAGAAATTTCAATCTCATTGGAGTTAAAAACTAAATTTTAAAAACTAAATTAAAAAAATAGAATTTCCTACTATCTGCAACCTCAAAGATAAGAACAGAATTCAAAATTACTCTGATGAATCAGCAAAATGATGCTAAAAAACAGTATACTATTTAACCAACCTAACTACACAGTACTACATTTAGATAAAAATAAATGATCAGAACAAGGAATGCCCAGGAAGGCAGAGAAGATTTGAAGTTCATACTTGATCCCAAGCTTAATGACTCAATGTAAGGTTTCTGGGAAAAAGTATTTTAATGAAAGTTATTAAATGGAACAAGATCCAATAATAAGGGTTAAGTGTGTTCTTTTGGCCTTATTTCATAGACAAAAATATTGAGGCTCAAAGAGGAAATGACTTGCCTCCAGATACACAACCAGTATGTGATGAAGCCAGACTTGGAATTTAGGTGTCTTGACTGGACATCTAATCTTTTTTTTTTTTCCCATTCAGAAATCTGATAACAAATCTGCATTTACCTTACCATGCAGCTAATAATTTTAGATTTTAGACAGTCTGCTTTAACCTTTTTCATATTAAAGGAGTCCCAATCTCTTTAATTCATATTCATATAGAAGTTTCTCTATTCCTTTATTATCATTTGGACTGCCTTTTTTTGAACTTTTTCTAGTTCCATAATAACAACCCCCATCATTTTTCAGGGAGCTGTCTATTATTACACAAAATAACTTACAAATATCATCTCTTCCAATATATCAATAAGGAAGTAACAAGTTTTATTACTATCTCCATTTCGGAGATGAGAAAATAAAAGGGCTTACTGAGGATAAGTGATTCATCAAAGTTCATATAAGAAGTGAGAACATGAAAGTAAGTCTTTGGACTTTGACTGACTTCTGACTCCAAAACATGTTTGGTCACAAACCAATGTCCTATGGATACTGAAACATACTAAGAATATAAAAATATTGTTTGGGAGGACTGGAAGTATGGAGATAAAAGAAAGGGTAGATTTTGAGATAAAAGAAAGAATTAATAAGCCTACTGTTTCATAGAAATATTTTTGAACAATAAGGTTAAAATTTTGCAGATACAAATATGACCAGTATTGATATTTTCTCATGGAACAGATCATAATTTGACAATTTTGGTTTAGACATTTTCTAAATTGAAGTCTCTTATAACTCTAGGATTCAATAATGTGAAAGAACAATTAACACTGATTTCATGGGCTTGTTCTTTATATTAAAAGAAAAAAGTATTATGTCTTACTGATAAATGTCAGGCTCAAAGAGGCCTGGACTCACCTGGGAGTTAGAAATCAATAGGTTTGAGTCCCAGGTCTGCTTTCTATGGGGACTGCGTTTCTTGGAAAGTTCCATTATATTCTTGAGCTTCAGTTTTCCCTTATCTATTAATGGAGAGAACATCAATGCTGCTTCTCCCATGGAGTGGTTTTTGAGGGACAAATGAGGATGCCTGGGAAAGCACTCTGTTTAATTTATAAAAAGACAAATGGGGTAAATTATCATCATTCTAATTCTGTCATGAAATGCAAACTTTGTGGGGGGGGGAGTAATTTCATTTATAATGGTCATTAATGACCTATAATCAAGGGAGAACCAATTAGCCGATAGTCAACATGTGTTTGAGGTATAAGGTGAAAGACTCACAACTGTTAATTATATTTCCAAAGTCAGTACACTGTGACACATCAATATAAAGCAGTAACTGATTTCTGTCCAATACTAGCATTCACTGTAGAAAGCAACAATGGTTGGACTTTAGAATTCACTAAACTTCAATTCACCGTTACGCTGCAGTAATGGAAAATCTGACTTGGATGAACTGTGAGTGATGTGTATAGTCAGTTTCAATTCAGGAGTCTCCTGTGGAGACCAAATATGACCATCTATATATGAGATCTTTCCTGATGATCCCAAATCCAGGAGCCCACACTAGCTTTTATTTAATTGCTGTTTATTATATTGAATTTCTTCTGTATATGTTTATATATTTGCTTTCTCCTCATGAGAATGTAAGATCTTTATGAAGAAAGATTATTTTATTCTGTGTATTTTTATTCCCAGGACCTGGCATAGTGCCTAGAACATAGGAGATACCTGATCAATGCTTGTTTATTGATTAGTTGACTGACTGACTGACTGACTGCAGTAGGAGTGTGGCATTGTAGGCTCAGAAGTTCAATCTAAATCTGGTAATCAGTATAATAAGGGATAGTCTGTGGCAAGCCACTAGGCTTCACTACACTCACTACAGATAGCAGCTTTGCTATCTGATTATTGCTCTCAAAAGGATGATGACACATTCCAGGTTTTTAGAAATATTTGCACTCATAATTGTGCAAAGGACCTCGAGGACATTTTATGCGCATAAGAGCTGTGAATGCTTTTTAAAATGGCTCTAATGGATAAAGTACATTGGAGGCTATATATGGGAAAAATCTGGCAATATCCATCACTAAGCCATGGGAGCTTAAACTCCTTCTTTTGTTGAAGCTTCAGTTTCTGCCTCTGTAAAAAGAAGGGCTGGACTAAATGGTCCAACAGTAAGCTTGCTGAAAAAGTTAACATTCCATGTCTATACATATTGAAGGGTTGAAGATTCACAATCCACTTAAATAGATTTTGTATATAAGCAAAAACTGAACTTCCTATTAGGTTTCATAGTCTTTGCATTGTCAAGCAGGGTTATAGAAAATTAAAGGGGAGCATTAGAGTTCCATGTAACTTTTCTTCTCTGTGGGAATGGGTAAACCCTGATGCCTTCAATCACTCTAAATGCTCTTTCTAGAAAGGGCATGTCAAGCCAAAGTGTATAAACCCAAAAAATAAACAACAAAAACACACCTTTTTTCTTTTCAAAAATCAAAACTCCTACTTTATTTTTTTACTCTTCCAAATTTTCTAAGGCATATTTTGTGGGCTCCTGTCCAATTCAGACTGTGCACCCTTCTTTTGTGATAAAGGATTGTTATCATTTGCCCAAGAAAGGCTGTGTTAAGTAGTGGGCAGTGCTCAAAAGAATGTGTATATATCCCCATGTGTAGATAGATATAGAGACATATGCATTCATGTATCTTTATATCTAATATCTAATTCTGTACTAAATCAAATCAACTATCAGGAGATGGGTAATATGTTCTGTCATCAGTTTTCTGGAATTATTCATGATTGATCATTAGACCAAAGAGTTAATAGGTTTTTCAAAGTTGTCTTTACAATACTGTTGCCACTGTATGGTTCTGTTTATGTCACTGTGTAGCAATTTGCTGTCTTTCCAGATTTCTCTGAAATCATTCTTTTCATTGTTTCATATTCAGTCACATTCATATATCATAACTTGTCCAACTATGCACCATTTGATAGGCACTCTTCCTAAGATTCCCATTTTTTTTCTATCTCAAAAAGAGATATACATAATTTTGAATGTCCTTAATTGGATTTTGTTTTGCTTAGAACTAATCCCTCTTTCAACTCCCTCTGCTTTCTTCCCTTTCACTCTCATTTTCTTGTTAAGTGAAATGTATTCTTTGTAGTCAATTCTGGGGGTATATACCCTATTTCCTTTAATCAGTTCAGATGAGAGTAAAGTTCAAGTCTTAGCAATTCAGCTAACTGCCCCTCATTTATATGTGTTTATTTACACACCCTGATGTGAGATAATTTCCCTAAATATTCTTTTCTCTTTACCACGACTCCCAGAATATTCCTCTTCCTCTGCCTTTCTATCCTCCTTTTTACTTCATCAAGATATAAGAGAATTACTCTTAGATCTTCTTATACTTCTTCTATGACCCCTTATGTTAAGAGTTCACATATAACATCTCTCCATATTGTAACATTCTAAGTTTATCCTTAGATCCTGAGAATTGTTTATTCATATTTATCTTTTTATGTTTCTCTTAACAGCTATGTTTGAACTACAAAGATTCTATAAAGCAGTGTTTTCATTAGGAAATCCTCTATTTCATTTCTTCCTGTGTAACATTAAACTCAATTTTGCTGACCAAATTATTCTTAACTGTTAAATACTTTGTCTTTTGCTTTCTGCAATATCATATTCCAAGCTCTTTGCTCCACTGTGATTGTGGCTACTAAGTTATATATGATCTTGGATAACTCCTCAGGACATGAATTCATTCTTTCTCGAAGCTTGTAGTGTTTTTTTCTTTGACTTTGAAGCTCTGAATGTTAGCTCTGGCTATATGTGGGAGTTTCATTTGGGGGTTTCTTTCAGGAAGTGATATGTGTTCTATTTCTATTTTGCTCTCTGGTTCTAAGAGATCTGAATCATTTCCTTATAAGAGTTCTCGAAATATGATAGTTAAGGTATTTTGTGGTGTTGGCTTTCATATACTCCAATGATTATTAAAACTTATTTCTCCTCATAAATAGATTATTTTCTAGGCCAGTCATTTACACTATATCTTATATTTTCTTCTAGTAATTATTTGTTTTAGATTTTGGTCTTTTGACTTTGTTTTAACATTACTTGTCTTGTAAATTTCATATCTTCTATACTGTTGCATTCTAATTTTGGGGGAGTTTGTTGCTTGGAGAGGATTTGTATTTCTTGTTCCAAGCTTTAATTCTCTTTCCTAATCTTTCTTTCATACCTCTCATGTCATTTCTTTAGCATTTTCCCCTCTCAATTGCTCTCACTTCACCTATAAAAACATTTTAAACTACTTTTAAAAAACTCTTCATCTCTTCAAAAAATTCTGTTTTTTATGCCCAAACTGTGTGTTTCCTATAAGGTTTTGCTTGTAGATATTTTTGAACCATTCTCTTCTGGCTCTGTGTCTTGAGTGTCCCCACCTTCTTCCCCTCCCCCCCCAACAAGATTTACATGGTGGGATTTTTTTCATTTCTTTATTTGTTCATTCTTCCCACTAACTTCCTGATCCTGGACTTAAAGTAAGGGGAGGGAAGGTCTGGGCTGGGCCTGTTGCTAAATTTTCTTGGGGTACTGGATGTTGTGTTAGTCTAAAATCTCAAGGGCAACTCACGTTAGGGATCTTTAAGCTTTCAGTAGTCTAAAAGTGGTTTGATCCAGGGCAAAGTTTGCTCACTCTACTCATATTCTGAGTTCTACAAGTTTCTGACCTGGATTTTGCTGAATAAGAACATACCACTTCTGGACTTGGACACTATCAACTGGCTGGGAAGCTCTGCTGGTTCACAGTAACAGAGCTATAGGCTTCCTATTGGCCTGCAATTCCTGCCTAATTATTCCTTTATAAGTTTTAGATTAGGCTAGAAGCCAAAGTGAGATTAATGCTAGTATCTGAGCATCTGACTGATGCTTATGTGTAGATCTGTACTCCTTACTCCAGAATACCGCTCTTGAATGTAGGTTCCACTCCACCCTGAATTTGTGATCCAGAACTGGACAGTGGAAGACAACTACCAGTACTACTTTTTTCCTGCCCTAGTCTTTTTTTTCTCTCTGTAACATTATATTCATTTTTGCAGAGCAAGCTATTTCTAACTAAGTCTACATTCTCTCTCTTTTAGAATATCCTATTTCAAGCTCTTTGTACCTTTATAGTTGAGGCTGCTAAATTATGTGTGAGCCTGACTGAGACTTCTTGGGGAATTAATTCTTTCTTTCTGATTGCTCATAATATTGCTCAGTATGAGTATGGGACTACTGCCTATCCAGAGAGAAGTACACAGTTTCTCTCTGAGCTGGAAAGTTATGTTGAGAGGTCCTGGTCTGATTCTGTGTTGCTCAGTGTCCACTGATCTTTTCTCAGTTTCTTTATGTCCCAACCCAGGTTGGCCAAACAACTAATGACTTTTTCTTGATTTTTGCCATAAGGATTCAGTCTGATGCATTTTAAAAAATCTATTTGGAAAAGTTTGGAGGCAGAGCTTGTTGTATTTCTTCAATCTTGGCTTGTCTCTATACTTCTATTACACTTTTTTTTTTTTTTGCTGAGGCAATTGGGGTTAAGTGACTTGCCCAGGGTCACACAGCTAGGAAATGTTAAGTGTCTGAGGCCAGATTTGAACTCATTTTTATTTTATTACACTTTTAAAAAGTGTAATAGTGAAGTAATGTGAAAGCCTTTATATTTCTAGGCTGTCTTCACATGAAAAAGAATACCATTAAAGAATTTGTAGGATATAATTATAATAGTTTGAGATTACTTTTTTTTTCTTCAAATTTCAGTTTTAACTGGATGTCTATCCATATCTCCAGATAAGATTTGTCACTTATGTGTTTCAACAAGAACTCGGGCTTAACCAGGAACTAGAAGAATACAAATCCTAAACTCAAATAGTCTCAAAGAATCCTAGAATGCACTAACTGATGAGAACTTTAGGAATCATCTTGTAAAAGCCTCTTTATTTTACAGATGAGAAAATAAGAACCAGAAAAGAGAAATGACTTGTCCAGAAAAATATAATTAGTGGTAGAGCCAGAACTGGAAGCCAAGCCTTCTGACTTTCTGGCCAGAACTCTTTCTACTATGCTACAATATATTCTCTAATGAGTGACTGTTAAAAATCAGCTTCTCTCTGCCTCAGAAACTACCTCTAAATTTGTCCTCACAGATTCGTATTACTCTAGGAATACAGACCTGGAACAGAAGGGACCTTATAAGGCATCTAATCCAAACTCCTATTTTGCAGAAGAACAAACTAATATAATATAATAATAGGTTACACATGTACAATCCTTTAAAACATATTTCCATAAGTCATGTTGTGAAAGAAAAATCAAAACAAATGGGGAAAAAGCATGAGAAACAAAAAACAAAACAAACTGTGAAAACTGTATGCTTTGACCAAGTCTCCATAAGTTCTTTCTCTGGATGCACATAACACATAGTTTTTGTACAGAGTTGAAATTTTCCCTTCTTGTAACTTATATTTATTCTCTGTTCTGTCTTCTATAGTCACACATAAAGCTAATCCTTCCTCTACATGAAAAACATTTAAGGTTAATAATCATATCTAAGCTAAAAATTACCAGAATTTTCAAATGGTCCTCACATGACACCTTTTCCAATTCTCCTTACCATCCTGGTCACAGCCTCATGACATATAGTTTTGTCAATGTACCCTCCTCTAAAATGTGGTTACCAGATGCAGAATGACCAAAGCAAAGGATAACTATATCACAGTGTTTTACTCATACTTAAGTTTATAAGTCATTATAGCCTCTTCACTTTTTTGTTTTCACATTAACTGTTCTTTAGTTACTTCTATCCTTTTTGTAATGATTTTTCTGAATCCAAGTACATGATTTCACATTTACTCTGATTATTCTAAGCATTAAATTTAGTTCCATAGTGCTGATAGGTGATGAAGGAACATTAAATGAATGAATGAAATGACTATCCTTAGTGCAATTATGCAAAAAAGCAAAGGCCCACATGTAGAGAGTCTAAGGAAAAACAACCAAGTCTACAAGTAAGGACTGAAATGAAGGTGAAAATATAATTCCTAACATCAACACTGTCAGGCAAGACAGGAGACTATAGTGGTGGCTGATAAGATTATTCGGAACTTATAATACTGGCAAAATTGCCTAATTAATTTTATTGTAATAAAATTTTCCACTTTATTTTGTAGTCCCTGAGGACTTTTCCTATATTTCAAAACCTCCAGTTGATTCAATGCATTAAGAATTTATAGATACCTAATTTCCCAGCCAGTGCCAGTACCATGATTATAAAACAAACATATGGCACAGTCTTTACCCCTAAAAGACTTAACTTAAAACTTAAGACTTTCACAAATAAAAGTCTGTTCTGTGGAGAAGAGAGGGATTTATGGCCAAGGAAGAACTAGAGAACATTATGAAATACAAAATGGATAATTTTGATTATATTGCACAAACAAAACCAATGCAGCCAAAATTAGAAGAGAAGCAGAAAGCTGTGGGAAAATTTTTACCCAGTGTTTCTGATAAGGGCCTCATTTCTAGCAAAATGACTCAGATTTTTAATAATATAAGCCATTTCCCAATTAATAAATGGTTAAAGGATATGAGCAATTTTCAGATGAAGAAATTAAAGTCATTTATGCTCACATGAAAAATTGGTCTAAAACGCTATTGATTAGAGAAATACAAATTAAGACAACTTTGAGATTCCACTTCACATCTCTCAGATTGTCTAAAATGACAGGAAAAGATAATGATGAATATCGGAGGGGATGTGGGAAAACTGGGACACTAATGTATTGTTGGTGGAGTTGTGAAATGATCCAACCATTATAGAGAGCAATCTGGAACTATGCCCAAAGGGCTATCAAACTGTGCATTTCCTTTGATCCAGAAATCTCACTACTTACTGGGTCTATACCCCAAAGAGAACATAAAAGAAGGAAAAGGACCCACATGTGGAAAAATGTTTGTAGCAGCCCTTTTTACAGTGGCAAGCAACTAAAAACTGAGGGGATGCCCATCATTTGGGGAATGGCTGAATAAGTTATGGTATAGAAGGTAATGGAATATATTTGTTTTTTAAGAAACGATGAGCAGATTGATTTCAGAAAAGCATGGAAAGACATACATGAACTGATGCTGAGAGAAGTGAGCAGAACCAAGAAATCATTTTACATAGAAACAACAAGATTCTGTGATGAACAACTGTGATAGACTTGGCTCTTTCTAACAATGAGGTCATTTCAGGTAATTCTAATAGACTTGGGATGGAATATGCCACCTGCATCTAAAGATAGAACTATGGAGACTGAATGTAGATTAAAGCATACAGTATTTTCCCCTTTTTTTGGGTTGCTGTTTTTCTCTTTCTTGATTTTTCACTTTTGGTTTGATTTTTCTTATACAGCATGACAAATATGGAAATATGTTTACAAGAATTGCACATATTTAGCCTAAAAACAAAACAAAACAAAACAAAACAAAACAAAAAAATTATAAGTCTGGAGGAATAAAGAAAGGATAAACGAACAAGATGGGAATAGTGTTGGGTAGTCCAATATAATAAAAGCAATACTGGATTGAGTCAGAAAGACCTGGGTTTGAATTCTAAAACTACTATATATTAGCTGCAACATCCTGGGCAAATCATGTTATTTCTCTAAGATCCTTATCCATAAAATTGGTACAATAATCCTTGTCACAAAGCTATTTTGAAGATGGAATGAAATAACATACATGCAAGTGCTTTCTAAATTATAAGACTGACTAAAATCAATTTAATAAACAATCCCTAAAAATCTCCTATATGGATGTTTGCTTGGCTCTGTGAAGGACAGAAAGAGGAATAAAAAAGTTCTGTGCTCAAAAGAACCTCACAATCTGACAGAAAAGATAAGACACATGCCCAAACAAAATGAAATTAGAGAATAAATGCATAGAAGAGCTAACAAAATATGAAGCATGAAGAGGAGAAGGAAAATTACTGCTGGCTGGGGTAATCAAAGAAGATTTCACAAAGGAGAAGCAACAGGAATTAGGTCCATATAGATAGGGAGGAAAAAGAAGACAATATTTTAGCTATGGGGACCAATACAAACAAAGGTTTAGAAGCAATAAAGGAACAGAGAAGGAGAATGGAGAATAGTCCAAATCGCTTGGAACACAAGGAAAGATGAAGGAAAATAATGAAATACAAGGCTAAAAAAATATTTGGAGCCAGACTCTTCATAACAGACCTGGAGGGTAACATTGTGACTACAACCACCACCTACCTTAGACTTTGAATTTTGGACTTATTTGTCCTGTCTCCCTTTATCTTCTAGGGTCTGACTTTCACTGATAAGTTGGGGCTTTATCAGGATGATAAAGAACCTTGCTAGCAGATTGTATGAGGATATGTTGAGGGGAGTGGAAATGTTTATCTAAAAAAAAGAAGGTTCAAGGGGAGAGGGAACATTATAACTGTCTTCAAGTAAATGATGGATTGCTATGTGAAAGAAGGCATTAGTCTTATTCCCATGGACAAGGGAATTTTGAATAAGGTGCAATAGGTTGAGGTACAAATTTAGGCCACGTGTCATGAAAATTTTCCTAACCATTAGAATCATTCAAAAGGAAAATAGACCACCTCAGAAGGTGGTAGATTCTTTCTCATTGGAGGTCTAATTGGAGATTACTTGTCAGTTATGTTACCACAGCAATTCATTTGGGATATGAGTTGAACTACAAAGTCTCTTTCAGATCTAAAACTCTATGATTCTGTCTTACTCTTGACTTCTATTTAAACCCAAGGATTAAGTTGCCCATTTCAATTTCCATCTTGTTCATGGAGCTTTTCCTGGCTCATCCAGGTTTTCATTTGTATAATATCACAACTACAAATGTTGGTTCTAGTACTAACCATTTACGTGATTTTACATATTTGCCCTCTGAGCCTCAGTTTCTCTGTCTATAAATGAGGAGCTTAAACTAGAGGATATAAGGTCCCTTTTAACTCTGATCTGAATTCTGATTTAGAAGGCTACTGCTACTGCCCTCTAGTGGTGCCCCAGTGCCACAAATTACCACATGTGGGTTAACTAAGTGGCTATTTAATATGCACTCAGACATATTGTTGTTACTCATCTTTAATTCTTGAAGAGAACCAGTGACATCATGAGCATGATATCTTGACTTGCATTCAAATTGGATGTGAGTGAGGCAGAACAATACAAAGTCATCAGTCACTTTAGTCTAGTGATAACACAAGAGGACTGGCCATGGCCCAGGATGCAGTAGGTGAGCTTCTCTTTTTTAAATCAAGGTCTTTCCCAGGTCTCAATATGTCTGAAGCATGGCCATTCAATGACTAAGGATTATGTAAGGACTGACAAAAATAGGGTCCAAAGATATCAATCTGGGAAGGAAAGACCTTCAGAATTTGTCTAGAATAAAAACAATTGTTATTTACACTCATTCTAAACCATCGATAGCACTTAAGCTGAGCCTGTGACTAATGAAAGTCAGAATAATTTGGGTTTAAAGGCCAGTCAAGTAGATCCTTTTAAACACAGTGAGTTGTTATTTTTTTAATCTAGAAAAGTGCTTAAAATCCCACCATCTCAAGAATGTCTTCCCTGTCTGAAACTTTTCCTATTAGAATGGCTTCTTTGAATTAAAACATATCTTCAGAAACCCTCTGTAAGAATGCAAGTCTCTTTTGGTGAGAGTGAGGGAGTGAAATGGATAAAGGAATGGACCCATAGAGCAGAAGAGGAACACATTTACTCAGAATACAAAATTTATTAGAGAAGCATGTAGGTATCAAGTAGAGATCAGTCCTATATCACAGGTCCCGGAACAGATATATTCTCACTTAAGTAAGGAAATCTGAAGGGGCCTACATGATGAGAATTTACTTGGGGAAGTCTGGAAAGCTGAAGGAACAACTTAACAATACTTACACATCACTTTTCTAGGCTCTTTTTTCATTATGGCTTCCAGTTGGTCCAATAATTCTTAAATTCTCTCTACTGGATTAATTTTCCAGGTTAGCTGCTTTTCCAATAAGATATTTGACCATTTTCTGCTATTTTTTTCCACTTTTTAAAAATTTTGTTTGATTGATTCTTGATTTCTCATTAAGTCATTTACTTCCATTTGTTCAGTTTTAATTTTTAGTGAATTATTTTCTTCAGTTAGCTTTTAAACTTCCTTTCCCATTTGCCCAACTGTATTTTATTTAAATTTTATTTTATTTGCATAACATATGTGTGGGTAATTCTTCAACAATAACCCTTACATAGCTTTCCGTTACAAATTTTTCCCCCCAACTTCCCCACCCCTTCCCTAGATGGCAGGATATCCACTACATGTTAATTATGTTAAAATATTGGCAAATCGAATATATGTATACATATTTCCAAACTTATCATTGTTGTGCGAGAAAAATCTTATCTACACAAACGATATATCAGATAAAGGAAACACAATGTAAGCAAACATCAATCAAGGAGTATGAGAATGTTATGTTGTGGTCCACATTTCGCATCCCTCTCTCTGGGTGTATATGGCTTTCTTCAGTGAACAATTGGAGGTGGTTTGAAACATATCATTGTTGAAGAGAGCCATGTCTATCAGAATTAATTGTCATATAGTACTGTTGTTGCCGTGTATAATGATCTCCTGGTTCTGCTCATTTCACTCAGCATCAGTTCATGTAAGTCTCTCCAGGCCTCTCTGAAATCATCTTGCTGGTCATTTCTTACAGAACAATAATATTCCATAACATTCATATACCA
>JAJPUD010003781.1:113570-139353 GCA_023553655.1 Myrmecobius fasciatus
TGTGGGGCCTTTTCCTTTCTTTATGATTTCTTTGGGGTATAAGCCCAATAGAAATGCTGCTGGGTCAAAGGGTATGCACAGTTTGATAACTTTTTGAGCATGGCTCCAAATTGTTCTCCAGAATGGCTGTATCCGTTCACAGCTCCACCAACAATGCATCAGTGTCCCAGCCCTCCCACAACCCCTCCAACATTCATCATTAACTTTTCCTGTCATTTTAGCCAATCTGACAGGTGTGAAGTGGTACCTCAGGGTTGTCTTGATTTGCATTTCTCTGATCAACAGTGATTTGGAGCACCTTTTCATATGACTATAAATAGTTTTAATTTCATCCTCTGAAAATTGTCTGTTCATATCCTTTGACCATTTATTGATTGGAGAATGGCTTGAATTTTTATAAATATGAGACAGTTCTCTATATATTTTTGAGATGAGACCTTTATCAGAACCCTTGAATGTAAAGATGATTTCCCAATTTATTACTTCCCTCCTAATCTTGTCTGCATTGATTTTGTTTGTACAAAAACTTTTTAACTTAATATAGTCAAAGTTATCTATCTGGTTTTCAATTAAGAGTTCCAGTTCTTCTTTGGACATAAATTTATTCCATCTCCAAAGGTCTGAGAGGTGAACTATATTACATTCCTCTAATTTACTTATAGTATCACTCTTTATATCCAGATCATGAACCCATTTAGATCTTATCTTGGTATGTGGTGTTAGATGTGGGTCAAGCCCTAATTTCTTCCACACTAGTTTCCAGTTTTCCCAGCAGTTTTTGTCAAATAGTGAATACTTATCCCAAAAGCTGGGGTCTTTGGGTTTATCATGCCCAACTGTATTTTTAAAGGAGTTGTTTTGTTCAGTGAATTATTTTTTGTCCACTTTACCCATTTTATTTTTTAAGGAGTTGTTTTCTTCATTCAATTTCTGTGTTCCCTTTTACAAGGTGTTAGTTCCCCCCCACACCAAACTTTCATAATTATCCTGCAATAGTCTCATTTCTTTTTCCTATTTTTATTTTATCTCTCTTTTTAAGATCCTTTTTGAACTCTTCTAAGAGAACCTTTTGAATTGGAGACCAGTACATATGCCCCTTTAAGGCTTCACCTGAAAGTATTTTGCCTTTGCTATCCTTTTCTGTGGTTGTCTTCTGGTCTTTCCCATCTCCATAGTAGCTCTCTATAATGAAGCTCTTTTTACTTTTTTGTTCATTTTTAAAAGTTGAAGTTTGCTTTTAGGGCTCATGGAAGACTGTCATGAGCTTCCTCTGAAAGGCTTCTAATTGATTGTGCTGAGGCTGGGCTGCACTGAGTGGCCTGGCAAAGTCTCCCCTGCTATGCTAAGGTTCAGGGGCTTACAATTTGCTTTCTATAGTTGCACTGGGAGTCTCACACCTGGTCTGATGATCTATTGGCCTTCTGAACCTGGACAGAGTAGTCAATGCTGCTGTATTTTGGCTAAAAGCCTCCCAATAGATTCTCTGTACCAGGCCTCCTAGCGCTGTGCCTGTGCTGGGTTGTGTTCCCCCCTCCCCAGTTGAGACAAACCTTTCCTGGAATTTTTCAAAAATATCTTAAGCTGGAAAATTATTACACTCTGAATTTTTGTGGGTTCTGTTGCTCCAAAAGCTTGATTCAGAAGCTTGATCTAGTGTTGATTCTGAGGGAAACCAGGAAGAGGTCAGGCAAAGTCCTGTCTATTCTCTGCTGTCTGGGCTCCATCCCTACACACCCCTTTTCTTTTCTTTTCTTTCTTTCTTTTTCTTTTTTTTTTTAAATTAAAGCTTTTTTATTTTTCAAAACATATGCATAGATAATTCTTCAACATTAACCCTTGCAAAACCCTGTGTTCCAATCCCCCCCATCTCCCACCCCCTCCCTGAGATGGTAATTAGTCCAATATATGTTAAAAATGGTAAAAATAAGTTAAATACAATATATACACACACATTTTGCAATTATTTTGCTGCACAAGAAAAATCAAATCCAACCAGGAAAAAAAATGAGAAAAAATAAAATTCAAGGAAACAACAACATGCTATGTTGTGAATCACATTTAGTTCTCACAGGCCTCTCTCTGGGTGCAAATGGCTCTCTTCATCACAAGATCAATGGAATTAGTCTGAATCATCTTATAGTTGAAGAGAGCCACGTCCATCAGAAATGATCATCGTGTAATCTTGGTGTTGCTGAGTACAGTGATCTCCTGGTTCTACTCATTTTGCTTAACATCAGTTCATGTAAGTCTCTCCAGGACTTTCTGAAATCATCCAGCTGATCATTTCTTTCTTATATAACAATAATATTCCATAACATTCATATGCCATAACTTATTCAGCCATTCCCTAACTGATGGGCATCTACTCAATTTCCAGTTTTTTGCCACTACACACCACACTATTTGGGAGCTAAGCCATTGTTGAGACTTGAAGCTAAATGGATTCTGACTCCAAAAACAACACTC
Source organism: Myrmecobius fasciatus (assembly GCA_023553655.1). Taxonomy (NCBI): domain Eukaryota; kingdom Metazoa; phylum Chordata; class Mammalia; order Dasyuromorphia; family Myrmecobiidae; genus Myrmecobius; species Myrmecobius fasciatus. Next base: position 116,037 of record JAJPUD010003781.1, read on the forward strand.
TCTTCACTAGATCATCCTAACTCTCCCTGAGAATATTCTCATCCCCATACAGGTGTATACTGTATGAAAAAAAAAGCCCTTGAAGGAAAATTAGGAGACCTGAATTCTAGTTCTGATTCTGTCACTGACAATGTGGCCTGAGGTAAATTCCTTAGCCTCAGTAGACCTCAGTATTTTTTCTCCTATAAAATAGGGGAGAACTCAATAATCTTTAAGGTTTGTAACATTTTGTAATCTCATAAGAGCACTTGTGGAGCCTTGGAGCAGGCAGCAAAGACAAATCTTGCACACCTCACAATTGTAACAAGAGGGGACCCTGATCATGGCCATGTGAAACTATTCCTACAATTAACCACGAGAGTATGAACTTCATTAACAAAATCTCTTACGTGGTAGCATTAAGTTAGTGATGAGACTGTAAGCATGCCAAATATTGGGGTTTGGTAGCAGTTCATATGTGAAGAATTCAAATGGCCTTTCTCCTTTCTAAAAGGTACATTTATGAGAAGAGGTTACAGACAAAATGAAGAGGAGAAATAGGCCCCAAGAAGGGTAAATATGAAATAGATTTTGGGAGAGCATATAGTTAGCAAGGAGAGTGGTTTTAACAATTAATAATGGAAAAGACAAGTTTCCCACTGGAACTGATAATTAACCAGAAGAAAGGGAATACACCATGAGGTGGGAGTATGACTAGCTAATCCACAGAGAATTTTAGCACCCTAAAACAGTTAACTAGCTATAATGAGGGAAAAGGCACCATGAGGCATGGAGGGTAATAGTGGTAAGGAAAAAGACCTCATGGGGCATAGGGGAAAGGAAGAGAAGAAAGACAACACAAAGCTGTGGCAGGATAACTCAAAAGGGATTATTCAGCAAAGGTGTGTAATCCATGGACAGATTTATAGGGAAAAATTTATCCTCAGGGGTTTGTCATCTGGTTGGATACAGTAAGGTAGGATTACCCAAGATCTCCACAGGGGCTGGAATTGTAAAGCAGTTTGAGCTGATACCCATCAGTGCCCTTACCTGCTTGCCTCAGGAAGCAATCTTATCAGGACTTCAGGCTTTCTCTGCCAATCCCACTTAGTGACCCAGGACCTCATCAATACTTTTCATTATTGCTTTAATGGAAACTTCTGTCTTAGGAGGAGGGGGCAAAAGTTAAAAAAAAAAAAAAAAAAGAAAGAAAGAAAGTGCAGTTTTTGTTTGTTTGTTTGTTTTGTTTTGTTTTGTTTTTGCTGAGGCAATTGGAGTTAAGTGATTTGCCCAGGGTCACACAGCTAGGGAATGTTAAGTGTCTGAGACCAGATTTAAACTCAGGTCCCCCTGACTTCAGGGCTGGTGGTCCATCCACTGCGCCACCTAGCTGCACCTGAAAGTGCATTTCTAAGTAACATGTTTGAAGGGGCAATGGAGTAGAGGATTAGGATCTAAGAAGTCAGTCAATAAATATTTATTAAATGCCTGCTATATGCCAATCAATATGCTATGCACTGGGATTTATAGATATTCTACAGACTCCTCCCCCCCCACTATTCCATTCCCAGAGGATGCTTCAGATAAGGTCAAGCTAAAGTAGAATTGAATCTTTTTTATTTGCAAAACATATGCATGAGTAATTTTTCAATACTGACCCTTGCAAAGCTTTCTGTTACAAAATTTTCTCCTTTACCCCCCCAACCCCTTCCCATAGATAGTAGGAAGTCCAATACATGTTAACCATGTCAAAATACTTGACAAATCGAATATATGTATACATATTTCCACACTTATTGTTGTGCAAGAAAAATTGTATCTACAAGAAAGAAAAATCAGATAAAGGAAACACAATGCAAGCAAACATCAATAGAGAGCATGAAAATGTTATGTTGTGGTCCACATTTCATATTCCTCTCTCTAGGTGTATATGGCTTTCTTCACAACAATTGGAGCTGGTTTGAAACATAGTAGAATTGAATCTTAAGTTTACCCATCTAGTCATAAGGTTAAAGCTGAGAGTGAGACAAATCTTCCTAGATTATGGGGAAATAAGAGTCCAGAAGAAAGGCAAGAAGGTAATATTAACTTTTTTTTTTACATAACTATTTACAATTCACAAATTTCTTCACATACATCTCTTATATGATCCTCATAACAGATTTAAGAAATCAGTAACACAGAGATTATCAACCCACTTTTATAGATAAGAAAACTAAGCCAAAGACATACATAGCTGGTAAATGACTAATGGAGGTCAAACCCAGGTTTTCTGACAGAGTCCAGTACCATTCACTAACTTCCACTTTGGGAGGACTCTCATCTCTCATCCTCTACTGAAGGATGACACTCTCTCGAAGTCCTAGATGTCCCTTACTCATTTGTTGCCATTGTTATTCATTCATGTTCAACTCTTTTGTGACACCACTTGAAGTTTTCTTGGCAGAGCTACTGGAATGCTTTGACATTTCCTTCTCCAGTTCATTTTACAGATGAGGAAACTGAGGTAAACAGGGTGTAGTGACTTGCCTGGGTCACACAGCTACTAAGTGTTTGAAGGTGAGTCTTCTTAACTCCACGCCTGGCACTCTATCCACTGTGCCACCTTGCTAACCCCTCATTCACCCAACACTACCTAATGCTGAGTGGAGTGTAACAACAGCTGTCTCTGAAGCAAGGTGACAGAATCATATACACAGGAAATCACAAAATTCCTAAGGAGGGTTCAGCCATACTGTGAAATCGGAGGACTTTGGAGGAAGGAATGGATAAAGGATTCCTAAAGACCTGACTAAGTATCATCTTCTGCCCCACCCCACCCCATCCCTACACAACATAAGCTCGCTGTACCAAATCTGCAGTTCCAAGGCCCAGAATAAGAGGCCAGAGCTAGGGGAAGGAGCAACACACACAATTTACACCTTTCATTATTACTTTAATGGAAATTTCCCTCTCGGGAGGAGGGAGCAAAAGTTCAAAAAGAAAAAGAAAGTGCTTTTACTTTCCAAGTAACATGTTTGAAGAGGCAATGGAGTAGAAAGTTAGAATCTGAGAAGCATCAAGGCAAAGAATTGGGCACACAGGGTTGGAAACTTCATTCCAGGTCATTTATTCCCAAGGGAGATCTAAAGCCTTCCCTAGGACCAATAGCTGATCCTTTTCCCCTTTAGTTTTCATAGCAGATCCAACAATCCAGGTTGTCCTCATATCTTTCTAAGTAGCAAGAGGATATCAGTTTCTGAAATCTATATAGATAGGGAAATGGAAGCAGATAGAGACTCTAAAGGACTTGCTCAAAATGCTCCAGTGTATAAATGGGGATGGAGAAGCACAAAACAAGAGAATCCTAGAATTTCAATATTATAATAAACCTAAAAAGTCATTTAGTGAAATTCCCATGTGAAACAGGAGTCTTCCTAACAATATCCTTGACAAATAGTAGTCTAACTTCTAGAATACCTTCAATGACTTAGAATTCATTACCTCACAAGGAAGTTCCTTCTAGTTTTGGATAGCTCTAGTTACATAAAAAGTGCCTTCTTATACCTCAAATGCCATATTTGTTTAAAAACTGAAAATCCCATTTAGGACAGTGCTTGGCACATAGCAGATGCTATCTATATTCTTATTCCCCGTCTTCCCTTTACAGTGAGCTGAAATTTGCCTTCCAATGATTTAGACCATTTTTAGTACTGCCTTCTTTAAAAAAAAAAAATAAAATAAATAAAAAATCAGGCAGAACAAATTTAATCCATTTTTCTTATCATGGGACTTTCAAATATTTGAAGATAGCAAGAAAATCCCCCTTAAGTTTTCTTTATTCCAGGCCAAATATCACCAGTTCCTTCAAACAATCCTGACATAACATGGTCTCCAGGTCTCTAAACACTCCTGGCCACTCTCTTCTACACAAATTCCAGTTTTTCAGTTATTTCTCTCTCTTCCCTAAGATTTGTCTAGAAACCCTGGTTTTCTCATCCTGTTTGAATTTCTACTGGAATGCATAGTCTCCCTCCATAACTTGTTTCAACTTTAAATATCAGTTTCTTAAAAAATACTTTTAAGTGCATATGTACACAATGCACACATATACCTGTTCCTGTATAGATCCATGCGCTCAAATTCATGAACACAAGAACACACAACACAGGCACACTAAAACTTATATCACTTTCTAACAAGAATAAGGAAAAACTGCTCTCTGGGGCCCGGCTGCCCCTGGGACACCGTAACTCTTGTTGCATAGAATGAAGTACTTCAACAGTTAAAGCATTCTCGTGCCAATATTTTAAGAGTGCAGAAGGTTCCAAATTACATGTAAAATAAACAACACCAGACTGTGAAAACTCTTGGCTGCAACATTCTCTGATGTTAACAAGAGTTTCTTTATTACTGTAACCTTTCAGAAGTGAATAAAAATGATTTCTCTGCCCTGGTTTTGCCCTCCAGTAAAAGGGAAGAGAAAAGTGGCTATGGAAGAAAGTTGTACAATGACCCTTCCAGAAGGCTGGGGGCTGGGAAGGGGCAGCTTAAAACAGAAAGCCAACAACTTAGAACGTGTGTGTGTGTGTGTGTGTGTGTGTGTGTGTGTGTGTGTGTGTATGGATGGGTAGATTAATAGATATATCCCTCCCATCCACACCGACCCCAAGAAAAGGTTTTACTGGCTGACTTTATGATGTGCTGTGCTGACCATTTAGCAAATTTTTAAACGATCAATATTTTAAATGATTAAAATATCCTAAAGGGATCAAGGAAGCCAATCACACAGGCTCAGACTGAGCTTGGTACCAATGGGGAAATTTCTGTGTAAAAGAAAAAGCCCTTGACTTGAGTCAAGAGAACTGAATTCTAGTCCAGGCTGGTCACTAAGTACCCAAGAGATCTTGGGCAAGTCATTAACCCACCCTGAGTCTCAGTTTCCTTCACTGTATAATGGTAGTAATTTCTAGATAATGGACTATATCATTTAATGCTATAATATTTATAATCATCTTACTCCCTCATCTTTTTTCCCCTTAAACTCAAATGTTCTTAATTAACTATTTGCCCATTGTTTTAAGGTTTATGAAGTGCTTTATCTCATTTGATCCTCATAATAACCCTAAGAGATAGACACTATTTTACAGATGACAACTCTATCAATTAAATAGCCTACCCAGGATTACAAAACTAGTATCAGTGGTAGGATTAGAACACAGGGCTTCCTGTCTCCAAGTTCTGCACTTTAAGTCACAAAAGACAGAATGACTGTTATAAAACATACAACTTTAAAGTTCCTAGATTAAATAATTATGTGAAAACCCAAGGTTCTGAGAGTAAGGACAGTTACCAATGTATGTCATAATTGTCAAAAGAAAAAAAAAGGTTAAAAAAAAAAAACCTCAAATCTACTTTGATGTGCAAAGATCATTTTAGTGAGAACAAAAGAGAAATCTGCAGCAGTTTAATAAACAAATCAAAGACAAGTTCCAATTTTCACTAACACAATGAAATTTTATAGCCACTGAACACCACATGAATTTGTTGGGGTACAGAGATTAAAGCCAAACAAGTACTGGGGTTCTGGAATGGTATCGAAAATAGAGCATTACCGTCACATCAAGTTCAAACAATATTAGCAAGGAGTTACAATTAACCAGCTCTCAAAAAGTCAGAATCACTACCAATGCTGAACATTTATTTTAAGGGCACTTACCATATGCTAGGTATACAGTCTTAATACACAGTACTTGCCCATAAATGCCTAAAAAGATGAAAAGCAGTGCTGAGTACTCAGCCACTTTTATCAGAGCAGAATAGAGAGTGATAAAATGATCTTTGGAGAATAGATAATTCAATTGGAATTCTCAACATTTATGTCATAATCATCTCCTAAACTTTAACAGTGGACAACTCAAGCTCACAACATGAAAAGAACACTGGATTGAAATCAGGAGACCTGAGTCCTAAGTTTCTAGACTAATTAGTTTTATTACTCTAGAAATTCAATGATCCAACCTGCAGTATACTTTTCAACTTGTCAACCTCTGATTTCAGGTTCTTCATCACTAAAATGAGGGAACTTGGGGTCCCACCTATTCTAAAATTTGTATAAGAAATAGTCAATGGAGAGAGCTTCAAGGAATGAATAATGCAATATCTATCTAAAATATCCTTACAACCAAATTCTTTTCATGACTGAAGAGTTGGGGGAGGGAAGGTTTGTAAGGTACATAGTAAAGACTACTTTTGCTTTAACTCTGGAGTCAACCATGAAGCTAGGAAGAGTTAAAAACCTCAAGCAATGTAAGGAACAGGAAGTGGCTGTCCCCTCACCAACAAGCTGGCCCCATTTTAATTTATCTTAATCCCACCTTTCTGCCTTTTCACCAGACCCCTCCTTCCCCCCTTCTAGAAACACATCTAGGTGTCTCCTGAATTCATTTATTAGCTTTGCAGGTCATGGTACAATGCAGTCTTTGTTAGTCTCCCAGCCCAGCCCTGCTGGGCCCGGCACTCAGCCTCGGTGTTCCTCCACTCTTAAAAAAACATAACCCAATAGTGTGTAAAATAATTGTAAGCTCAGTGGAGGCAAAATCAGACAATTTTGAAGCATTCAGGATGTGAATATGCAAGAAACAAATCCTGAATGCTAATGTTCCCTTTTCTATATTTTTCTAAAAGCTGCATTAATTGTTTGTTTCCTGGAGTTTTAAGTCATCAAGAAAGAGTTCTGAAATCAGAGGAAGGGAAGAAAGGTGGTCTCAGGTTTGGGATTTTTGTCTAAGGAAGGAAAATCCTGGCTTTGAATAATACCACCCATTGAGGAAGTGCTGGGGAACAAAACAAAGGCTACAAGGAACATTCACTATGTAAGAGATTTTAGGAAGGCACAGTACATCAAAGAAAGCAAAGACTGCAAGTCAAGAGAGCAATTCTAACTAGCCCCAAAGACTTCAGAGAAGTCGCTCCCCATCTCTGTGACAAAAGTGGACCAGAAAGTTGTTGCGTCAGGTCCCTTCTAACTTTCCACTAGCAAATTCTTTTCTTCTGATATAAAGGAACTCAAAGCAGATCTGACAGCAAAGTCATATGGGGAGATGGAGAATCTAGTGGAAGAGGATAATTGTGTCTAGATATGTCCGAGGAAAAAGTTTATTGAAAAATTCCCGAATGGAAGGCTGATAAGAGTAGAAGAGGCAAGTTTTTAGGAAAAAAAGTAAGAAGAGAATCTAGAAAAACATTGGTGATTCCTAAAAGATAAGTTCTGGCAAAGATGCTCAAAAAATAAAACTCTTGAAAGTGAAGCATGCTGGATAAACCAGTGATGGTTACTGACACCATATAAAATGCTTCAATTATTATTACTTCCAGGTAGCTATCTCCAGTTCTCTGCGCTGTCATGCATTTCTGTCTACTTGACATCTTCACCAGAAGGCTCTGCTCTCCCAGAGTCATTATCATCTCAGCCCCAAACCAGTGCTTCTCAGTACCTCTATTTTTTTTAGCAGCAGCACTACTTCCTAGTCACTCAAGACTACAAAATCTCAAACTCTTTGCCTTTCCTTTTGTCCCCATATTTTATGTCTAATGAACCAAGAAGTTCTGGCTATTCTATTCCTGCAATAACTTCCATATTAGTCTCTTCCTTTCCATTCTCCTGGCCACCACCGTAATTCAGACCCTTATTAATTCTTACTTCTTATGATATTCTCCTTTCCCCAAAAAAATACATATCTTTTTCTTTTTCCAATTTTAAAAAAGGGTTTTTTTTTGCTACTTCACCAACATCAAATAAAATAATCATTTCAATAACCAAAGTAGAACAGAAAATGGGTACTATACATGAAACTGAGAATTTCTATTATGCACAAGTGTTTTTCCTTTAAAGTGCATAATAAATTCAGCATGTACCTATCAAAATTGACCTGCTAGTCTGTTTCTTTCTGGTTTGTTATTATATCTTCCTAATGAATCAGACCTTTTTCCAAGGCAATCCCAATAAACTGGATAGAAAATGCCATCTGCATCCAGAAAAAGAACTAAGGAGATTGAATGTAAATCAACACATGCTATGTTCACTTCTTTTTTCTATTGTTTTATTCTCTCCCATGATTTTTCCCTTTTGTTCTGATTTTCTCCCAACATGACTCATAAAGCAATGTGTATTAAAAATAATTTTTAAAAAACAAAGTAGGTCTTCTAAGGTTCCAAAATAAGCTGAACACATTGTCACTTCACTTTCAAAAAATAACAGATTTCATCATGTCACTCCCATACTTAATGTATTCCTACTGTCTAGAAAATGAAGTCCCTACTCTTTTTTTTGGGGGGGGGCATTCAAAGTTCACCCTAGCTTTTCAGTCTTTTGGCTTATACACACTCAAAATTTGTAGTCAAAACCAGTGAACTCCTCACTGGTTCCCAACATGCTTTGTATTTTCCATCCTTCTCATTTCTTTTGCTCATAATGTTCTTTCCATGCGTATGTTGGATGTTTCTACTCCCATCTCCCAAATCCTACGTAACAAAATCCTATAATCACTTTGGAGTGCTAATTACCACAAAATGGGCAACTAGATAATGAATTTTTTGGCTATGGCAGTCTTGAAATATACTAAATTAAAAAAAAAAAAAAAACAATCTTTATCCTTGTGGAAGGTCCCTTTTACCTCTGAAGTAAACTTGGAGTAACTTGGATTCTCCCAAAAGTAACTTGGATTCTCCCAAAAGATGTCATTTTTCCTTTCCCCAGAAAACTTTAAACCTTTCTTATGGCAATTAGTATAGTCTGATATATTAGGATTATGGTTGTCTAGCGCTCATCCCCATTTATAGACTACAAGTACCCCAAAAGCAGGGCTGTGTCTTAATCACTGTTCCTGCCTTCCCCAACAGTTGGAAGAGTTCCAAATGGGCCTAGAACAAGGTCAAGCAAATAAATAGTAGCTGCTTGGTAAATATTTGGATCTAAATTGAGTGCTGGAAAAGCCTAGAAAGACTTACATGAACTGATGCTAAGTGAAGTGAGCAGAATCAAGAGAATATTACACACACTAACAAGAATAATATATAATGATCAACTGTGCTAGACTTTACAACAATGAGCTGATTCAAGGCAATTCCCATAGACTTGTGATGGAAAATGCCATCCACATCCAGAGAAAAAACTATGGAGACTGAATGTGGACCAAAACATAGTATTTTCACCTTTTTTTGTTGTTTGCTGCTTGTTTTTTTGGTGTTTTTTTCCCCTTTTGAACTGATTTTTCTTGTGCATCATGATGAATAGGAAAAACATTAAAAGAATTGTACAGGTTTGATCTATATTGGATTGTTTCTTGGGAATGGGAGAAGGGGGTGAGAGGGAGAAAATTGGAACACAAGATTTTACTTTAAATTTTTTTTTAATTAATACTTTTTATTTGCAAAACATATGTATGGGTAATTCTTCAACATTAACCCTTACAAAGCTTTCTGTTACAAATTTTTCCCCCCAACTCCCCACCCCTCCCCTAGATGGCAGGATATCCACTACATGTTAATTATATTAAAATACTTGACAAATCGAATATATGTATACATATTTCCACACATCATTTTTGAACACAAGATTTTACAACAGTGAATGTTGAAAACTATCTTTGCATATATTTGGGAAAATAAAATACTGTTAAAAACATTTTTAAAAACATAAAAACAATAAATACCTCATGTTTAAAAAAATTTATTTATTGCTGTAGGATTTATTACTGGGCAACGAGAGAAAAAATACTGGGTTTGGAGTCAAATCTTCATTCTCCCATTTACTTTCTGTGAAACCTTGGACAAATCACTTTCCCTCTCTGTACTTCCCTCTGTAAAATGAAGGAGCTCATATAGACTCTTTTTAAAAAAAAAAATTTATTATGATGATCATCATTTCTCACTTTTATTTTTAGTGAGGCAATTAGGGTTAAGTGACCACATATTCTGTTATTTCCAGATAAGAGATAATTAAATACATGTATGTCTTCTCTGCAGAGAGGTATATGACTCTGGTTTACTGTTTCAAAAGGTTTTTCTTGACTGTTTTTCTTCAGTTTGAAGGAGATAGGGCGGGGTACAATGAGAAATAATGGTGGGTTTCATCTATTTGGGAAATATACAGGGTGGTATCACCTCCCTTCACCAAAAGAGTAGATAAATTCTGGGGAACTGCTTAACATATAGACAGTTAAAGGAACTTTCAAACATATGATCACATAGTAAGTTTCTGAGGTAGAGTTTGAACCCAGGTTCTTCTCCAAGCCCAGTACTTCATCCAATAAACATGGTGCCCCTTAACAATAAAACTTAAAATACGAGTGAAATAAAAGGGATTTTATGAAATGACCTCTAAGGTCTTTTCAGCTCTAAAATCTATGATTATTAAAGCATTATAATAATTATATAATAGTATTTGTATAGCATTTTACAAATGTCATCTCATTTTATTTTCACAATAACCTTGAGATAAGGGATGTCATCTCCACTGTACAGATGAAGAAATTGTGATTTAAAAAAAGGAAATGACTTGCTCAGGGTCACAGGGCAAATGTTTGAGGTTAGATTTGAACTGAGGTCTTCCTGACTCTGGGTCCACTGTGCCTTTTAGTTGCCTAAATGAATATAAAAGTAACCTAAGGAACAGTGATTAAGAAGGAACCATTTGGAAGTCTGGCAGGGTTTAAAAAGACAAAAACTGAAAGATAGGCCAACTCAGTCAAGTGTTAGGAACAAAATTCACTGAAGTATCTAGAATCTTAATATGAGTGCATATGAATTGTCTATTTTTTATAGAATAAAAGGTCCATTTAAAAAGAAAGGTAGCATGTGGGTGAGGAGGTATAATTGGGAAATAAAAATCAAGAATAACAATTGATTACATTTAATATTTACAGCTCTAATTGTCTCTAAGCTCAGTTAAAGAGCACAACTGGAAAGTTCCTATCTCACCTAGTTTTAAAAGAAAAAACTACAGGGGCAGCTAAGTGGTGCAGTGGATAGAGCACCATCCCTGAAGTCAGGAGGACCTGAGTTTAAATCTGGCCTCAGACACTTAACATTTCCTAGCTGTGTGATCCTGGGCAAGTCATTTAACCCCAATTGCCTCAGCAAAAAAGAAAAAAAGAAAAAAAAAAAAGCTACAGTTCCTCTTTAACTGAATATTCTGTTCAAAGAAGAGTGATGAAAGGATTGGGCCTTTTCACGGCAGAAACAATTTGCTGTGTACCCAAGTCTTTGAAAATCTGATTTTCCAAGCCTAAATGATACAACAAGCCCTTACTATATATTATATTTTCATTCTGCTGTACTGTTTTTCAAGGCAGCAACAAAATATGAATGGAGAAAAAGGCCTCTTTCTAGAAATCAATCTTTCCAAAGGGCTGAGGACCAGAGGTCCTGAGCCTCTAATGAGAAGAATACTCTAAAAAACAATCTTCAAAGAAAATGAAAATGACAAATGCTAGGTGCTCTAATACACTGCTGATAAGAGATATGAATTAGCCCAACCATTATAGGGAACAATTTGTAATTATGTCCAAAAAACTAACTGCATAATAATCCTCTAACCCAGCAATGTCATTATTAGTTTATGTCCCAAAGAGATCAAAGGAAAAGGAAAAGGACTTATATATATATAAATACACACACACACACACGCACGCACACACACACACACACACACACACACACACATGTATTTACAACAGTTCTTTCTGTGGGGCAAAGAACCTGAAATTGTGGGGATGCCTATGAAATAGGGAGTAGATGAACAAGTTACTGTACATAAATAAGATGGAATACTATTTCATATTATATGAAATTAGGAAGGGGATGGTTTCAGAAAAACCAGGGAAGATTTATATGAATTGATGAAAATTGAAATAAGTAGAGTCCAAAGAATAATTTACACAATAACTGCAATATTATAAAGATAAGCAACTATGACTTAGTGATTGATCAGCAAAATGATCCACAATTCCAAAAGATTCATGATAAAAAATGCTATTAACCTCCAGAAAGAGAAGGGATAGGTTCAGAATGCAGACTGAAGCTTCCTTTTTCCTGTTTTTTTTTTCTTTTTCTCACTGTACTCCCCAAATATGGCTAATCCAAAATTTGTTTTTCATGACTTCATATCTGTAATGGGTTTTGTATTTCTTGCCTTCTGAAAAGATAGGGGAAGGAAGAAAATTTGAAACTGAAAATAAGATTGAATTTTAAAATAAATGAATGTCTTCTATGTCAGGAGCTACAGTTATATATTAAAAAAGTTTTTCTATTGAATTACTATCATATGCAGGATAGCTAAGTGGTACAGTGGCTAGAGAGCTGGACTTGAAGTCAAGAAGACCTGAGTTTAAATTTTCTTAAAAGATTTACCAATTCTATGACAGAGAACAAGTCACTCAATCTCTTTGTGCCTCTGTAAAATGAAGATAATTGTTGTTGTAAGGAAAAAAAGAAATTAAAATATATAAAGTGCTTTACAAACTTTAAAGCATTATATATATATTATTATTATTAATAATGATATTTTTACTTGTAATTTGAAACATTCCCAACTGAGAGCATAAATCTTTCCCAACAGCCTAATGTGACTTTCATGATAGGGACACACTAGTTGTTGAAATGCTTAATAGGATTTCATCTCTAGAAAAAGCCCCTTTAATTGTGTCAGTATCATCTATGAGCAAAGAAATAGACAATTTCCAAAAAAATATGAAGTCCTAGGAAAAACAAAACTTGGGGCTAAAAGAGGTGGAGAGTTGGGGGTTGGGATGCAGAGAAAAGAAGAAAACCCAGATATAATACCTTTTTAAAGCACTTTTTATTAGTTTAAGATATAAAAATGTTATTCTAACCTAATTTTCTCCTAAAATTCTGCTTGATATACTTAAAGATGTGAAGGCATGAGAAAAAAACAAATATGGTGTGTGTGGGGGGAGCAATTAGATTTTCTTTTCCAAGTTTTCCAGTTGTCCTGCAAAATTTTACTTTTGCTTGCTAAAACATACTTAAGAGCTCTGTGTTAGGACAATGTCGAAAGGCAAGAGAATATGCTTCAAAAGCAGGCCTTTTCTTATCTATGGGGCTCTCCTAGAAAGAAATTCTTCGAAGTTCTTTGAAGAGAGACCCCAGAAATGCTCAGGAATATTGACAGGGAAAAAAAAATTACAACAATTTCTTAGTCCTAGGTGCTTCTCTATGTTGGAAAAGTTTAAACATATTCACTGTAAGTTACAAGGTAGGGATGTCTGGCAAGGCAGAGTAGAGCATAGGGGAAGTCATTTAGCCAGTCTAACGTTACTATTAACTCTGAGCCACTACCCTAAGCTAATTTTTATGTTTATTTTTAAAGTTAGGTTGAAATGTCACAAATGGAAAATTGGAGTAAGGAGAAGCAGTTTACCACAGGACTGGCCACACCTGGCCACAAGCACCCACCAAAAGAAACTGACTTCATTAATACAAGAGGCAGCAAGTGAAACATACATCTGAAATCAGCCTGCACATGGAGAAAGTGCTGAGGCCAAAGGCGCTGTCTGTTTTTACAGCTGTGTCAAGTCTTAGCTCTCAACTGTTACCAACACTCAGGAATGGGGCAAAGAGCCCGAGGAAAAAGGTCTTCAACCTCTTCAGTTGCAATGTGGCTCACAAAGGATTTTAAGAACCAGTTAATGAAATAAAACAAGACCAGATGAGGTGATATGATGAACTTCATTTCTGCAGCTAATTTATATGTTTGAATCTCAAATGAGATTTAAAAAAAAACTCAGAACATTCCAGATAAAATGTCAAAGCTAATTCTGTCTGCCACAAGACAGCATTTGATTTCTGGCCCAGCTGCATGAGCATGCCTCACTTTACATGAAAGCTGGTACAGTATAAATTTTTGTAAACTGAAGAATATTTTCCCATTGGCTTATACTGTAATCCTGTTAAGTAGTTAGTGATTTCTAAACCAACACTTAAATGCATATGCTCTTTATTTAAAAGACTCCTTTGGCAATTCAATTCAACAAACATTTGTAAGTGCAAAGATCTTTGAGAGGTGCTGCAGGATAGATACAAGAATGGCAAACAAGAGACCTTGGCCTGGAAGAAGCTTATAATCTACTGGAGCAAACAACGTGCACATAGATAGATATAGTACAAAGTAGAAGGTGATGGGGAGGCAAATAAGGAGACCAGAGAAAGTGCTAAAGGAAAATTTCAGGAAGGAAACAAGCAAGACATTCAGATAATTCAGACCCAAATGCTGAAATCTGTCCATTTCAATTTTCCTATGTAATTGAAAATCCCTATTCTGTGAGTTGGAAGAACTGGGTTCAAGAACTCACCTTGCCACTAATCTGCTCTGTCATTCTGAACAAGTTTTTTCCCCTTCTAAACTTCAGGTTCTTTGTAAAATTAAGGATTTAAACAAGATTCAGGATTCATATTCTGGGATCTTCAAAGTATAGGAAGACATTAGGTGGTACAATGGATAGAAGTGTGGGCTTGGGGTCAGGAACACCCAGGTGCAAATCCAAATTCAGACATTCACTAAATGTGTAATCCTGAGCAAATCACTTAACTCCTGTGGGTCTCAGTTCTCTCACTTGTAAAATGAGGATAATATTCTCTACTTCCCAGGGTTGTAGTGAGGATAATATAATACTTATCAGATGCTCTGTTAACCTCAGAACACTATATAGATGCTACTTGTCATCATAATCAACATCATCATGAAATTAAGCATTTGCTTAAATTATTTTAAAACATTCTGGGAAATTATGTGTAGGTCTCATTAGAACAGTATAAGAATCCTCCTTGACACAGAAATGATTAGAATCCCTAAACTGAATGGTCTTTAAGGTTCTTTTCAGGCAACATGGCATAATGGACAGAAGCAGCCTCTAAATAAGGAAGACCTGGGTATAAGGCCTGCCTGCAAGAAGCAGCAGCACATCCTGGCATTCCAGGCAGAATGTGTTTCAGATTTTCATGGTTCTTTTAATGGACCCGTTAAGTTCCAAAGAATACAAGTTGGAGTGTCCCATATGTACCTAAAGTTCATCTGCCCAGATGTGACTAGTGAACATCTTTCTCCTCTACATGTTTATCACATGGAGAAAGCATGTAATTAATGATAAAAGCAGAAATAATAATTTGAAATTGCTTCAAATATATATGACTCCAACATTATTTTTCATAGGCATGCCAATGAATCCTGGCCTTACTAGTACTTTCAGGACCTTGGGAGATCATCTAACTTACATCTTGCTTTCAGGCAGTGCAGATGTAGATGCAGATATACATCTAAACCAATCTGACAGATAAATTAGGCTGCATGTTAAGAGAAAAAGAGTAAATCCTGAAAAATATGAATTACACTGGTATTACTATGGGCCAAAATATACAGAAGTTAATAATGGGCTAGAAATGACAGTGGGTTTCTCATCTCCATTTTCTGCTGGGAGAAGTTTTTGCTCTAGGGCAGGCATTAGCAACCTGGAACCTGTGAAGTTTGTTCAGAGTGATAGACACCATGCAGAGACACTGACCACTATAGCACACCTTACTTTGAATAACTTTACAGGCAAAAGTTAGTAAATGGGCCTTAATCAATCAATAAATATTTATTAAGCATTTACTATGTACTAGGCACTGTGCTAAGTGCTGGGGATACAAAAAAAAAGTTATCAAACTGTGCATATCCTTTGATCCAGCAATGTTTCTATTGGCCTTATATCCCAAAGAGATCTTAAAGGAAGGAAAGGGACCCACATGTGCAAAAATGTTTGTGGCAGCTCTTTTTGTAGTGGCAAGAAACTGGAAACTGAAAGGATGTCCATCAATTGGAGAACGGCTGAATAAATTATGGTATATGAATGTTATGGAATATTATTGTTCTGTAAGAAATGACCAGCAGAGAATGTTTGTGGCAGCCCTTTTTGTAGTGGCTAGAAACTGGAAATTGAATAGATGCCCTTCAATTGGAAAATGGCTGAATAAATTATGGTATATGAATGTTATGGAATATTATTGCTCTGTAAGAAATGACCAGCAAGATGATTTCAGAAAGGCCTGGAGAGACTTACATGAACTGATGCTGAGTGAAATGAGCAGAACCAGGAGATCATTATACACGGCAACAACAGTACTATATGACGATCAATTCTGATGGACATGGCTCTCTTCAACAATGAAATGTTTCAAACCACCTCCAATTGTTCACTGAAGAAAGCCATATACACCCAGAGAGAGGGATGCGAAATGTGGACCACAACATAACATTCTCATACTCCTTGATTGATGTTTGCTTACATTGTGTTTCCTTTATCTGATATATCGTTTGTGTAGATAAGATTTTTCTTGCACACCAATGATAAGTTTGGAAATATGTATACATATATTCGATTTGCCAATATTTTAACATAATTAACATGTAGTGGATATCCTGCCATCTAGGGGAGGGGTGGGGAGTTGGGGGGAAAAATTTGTAACGGAAAGCTATGTAAGGGTTATTGTTGAAGAATTACCCACACATGTGTTATGCAAATAAAATAAAAAATTTAAAAAAAAAAAAAAAAAAAGAAATGACCAGCAGGATGATTTCAGAGAGGCCTGGAGAGACTTGCATGAACTGATGCTGAGTGAAATGAGCATACCCAGGAGATCATTATACACGGCAACAACAATACTATATGATGATCAGTTCTGATGGACATGGCTCTCTTCAACAATGAGATGATTCAAACCAGTTCCAGTTGTTCAGTGATGAAGGAAGCCACATACACCCAGAGAGAGGGATATGAATGTGGACCACAATATAACATTTTCATGCTCTCTATTGATGTTTGTTTGCTTGCATTATGTTCTTTCCCTTCTCAGATTTTTTTTTCTTGTAGTTCAGATTTTTCTTGCACAGCAAGATAACTGTAAAAATATGTATACACATATTGTATTTGTCAAGTATTTTAACATAATTCTTGCCATCTAGGGGAGGGGTGGGGGTTGGGGGAGAAATTTGTAATAGAAAGCTTTGCAAGGGTCGATGTTGAAAAACTACCCATAAATATGTTTTGCAAATAAAAAGCTTTAATAAAATGAAAAAATATATATATCATTGGTCTTGGAGAAAGAAGGATCAACAACTGCTGGAATGATAAGGGTGAATAGGGATTTAAGAAAGGACAGCATAGAGCTAAATTGCTTCACCAAGGAGTCAAGATGGGAAAAAAAAAAAAGAGAGAGAGTGACTAATATAAGATGTCCTGGGAGAAAACTGGGGAGAGGATTGTAAATCATAATGTGGATGAAGAATACAGTTTGGTAAAGGAAGGTGGAAGAAGAGGTAAAAGCTAATTACAATCAGAGAAGGGGATTTCAGAATTCTTGAACATAGAGGTATTAGATTTGTGGGTCATGGAAAGATCAAGACTATGATCATCTACATGTGTAGTTGAGATGGGGTAGAAGAGTAAGCCATGAAAAGTAAGTAGTTTGAGGAACTAAATGATTAGGATAATCGGGAGTCAAAATGTATATTGAAGTTCCATAATATGACAGCAGGAGTTGAGAAGAGAAAATTTTAAGTTACAAACCAAATTCTTTGAGGAAAGAAGGGGAATGACAACAGCTACCAGAAAGGTTTTCTTATCTTTTCTTTTCTTTTCTTTTTTTTTTTTTTTTGAGCAGTAAAGATGAACTGCATGAACCTCAGAGGAGAGCTTACTAAGTAACGAAGGACCACAGAGAATGTGAAAGTGGCAATGGGGAACAAGGAGTATGCCAATTCCTCTATCTCAACCAATAAATCAAGGAGAATGAGTAAAGATGTAGACAGTGGAAAGGGTAGCCAGGCAAGTTGTATCATAATGGGAGCCAGTAAGAGACAGTAGCTGGAGGGAGGGGAAGGGGAAAAGATTTAGGATGAAGGGAATTTTCTTGCCTATGCAACAGGCATTCTAGAGGGCAGAGTGGAGAGGAGTTATGTTGAAACTCTGGAGTAATGTGGAATGGGTTTTGGATAATGATCTAAAGGAGTTCAGAGTCACTAGAAAGTGATGGGTAGGAAGCAGGTGTGAGAATCATCATTGGGTAGAGGGTTCCACTCTACCTTCAAAGAACAGGCACAGCAGGAGATGGGAGGCACAGGTATGCAGGCAGAATGGCTGGCTCTTTCTCTCACCTGAGGAGAGACTAATAAGGAGGCAGCAACAGAAGGACGACTTCCATGACAGTTGGAAGATAGTGCTGGAATATTCTCCAGTGAAAGCTAGACTACTCACCTCTAGTGCAGTACAGTTTAATAGCTGGGGGAAAAGGGCCTAAATCTCAGTTAGACTACATGGGTTTGCTGACAGCTTAAATGAGTGAATGGAATCTAAGGGAAAAAAAGAAAAAACTGTTGAGCTCAGCTGTGGATTGCTGGAACAGTTTGAGCAATTAGAGCAGTAGTTCACATCTGTGTAATGGCATCCACTTTTATCTCCTTCAATGAGAAGATAGTCAGCCAAGAAAGGAAAGAAATGGAAGCAAGTAGTTCCTAAAGGTGAATGGGGCTTGTGCAGAAGAAAAACATTCTCTTAGAATTTATTCTTAGAAGAATTTATTCTCTTTAGAAAGAACCACAAAAGTACACCAAGGCTACAGACCTAGGCAAACACATAGAACACAACAAAGATTTCACTCATGAAGCACTTGGTATCAACAATTCCCAAACAGAAGAGAGTCTGAGCAGACATCCTTGCCGAGGGTCTGGCAAGGCCAGTGTCTGCCTGTACAGTATAGCACAAAGAGCAAAGCAGATCTCTCAAAGCAGATCTGTGAGGCAGACTAAGATAGAGCAATAATTATTGGACCTGTTTTGCAGCTAAAACTGAGACTTAACAGAGGTGAGGTATTAATCACAAAGCTAGCAATGGGCAAAACCTGAACTGGAACCCAGGAAAGTTTGAGTTCTCTATACCACATCATAGGGACTCTCAGATTAGTGGAGGCAGCTCAGGCTCATGCTGCATGCTGAACAACCACTCCTGTTGGATATGTCAAGCTCCTGCTTGCATCATTTAAACTGAACATTATTGCCATCTTGTCAGCCACAGTGACTGGTATTTCATAGCAGCCCCTCTTTTTAGGGTGTGTTGGGAGAACCTCAATCTTTGCAGTGCCCTACCTTGTAACCCACAGACATTCCCCTAACCTCTTGTGATGTGATGTGATATGAATTGTGATATGAATTCTCAGCTGTCCAGAGAATAATTTACATGTTAATCACCATAATCATTATTAGTTAATTAATTTGAGGTATTAGTCCCTTAGCCAGAGCTAAGGGCTTTCAGGAAGCAATTCAAAAACAGAGGGAAAAGAGATCTTTCCTAAGAATTGGTGTTTCTGATCTGAAAGAGGCAAATTATAGACTGGAAGATTAAAGAAAACATATCTGACCAAGCCCACTTACCCCCATGACTCTGCCACGCTGCTCAACGTCCTCCCACATAAAATGAACTATGATGCGACACATGTAGTTCCCTGAACGGCCTTCCTGCTTCATCCGGACAAGACACATCCTGGGGGGGGGGGAAAGGCAAACAGTCATAGGCTGCTTTCAGTCTCTTCTCTTTACACTTCCCACTAAAGCTACACAAGGTACTCCATCTCCTATCTCCATATCTTGGTACTTGAGTCACACTTATTGGGATCCATGGCTTTCTTTGAGACTCAGCTCAAGTGCCATACCTTTCAACAGATTTTTCTGGTCTTCCTAGGAATTACCTTCCTGAAAACCATCTTGTACTCATTTTGTGACATTCAGTATATATTCATATGTTCAAATATTACTAATAATAAGAGTGTAAACTCCTTGAGTTTCCCTTTTATCTTTGTATCACTAAAGCTTATTGCAGTTCCTGGTAAACAGTACATAGTGAATAGATGTTGATTCTTGATCAGTCTGTCCATCCATCTACCCATCCATTCATTTAACAAGTATTCATTAAGCACCTCCTTACTATGAACCAAAAAAGTGGGCTAAGTGCTGGGGAAAATGTAAAATTTATAAGTTATATCAAAGGAAATAATAAAAATAATTAAAAATAGAAATAATAAAATTTCTAGTAGCAGGAGCTAGCACTCCCAGTCTTCAAAATATATTAGAAAGCAGCAATCAACAAAACCATTTAGGATTGGTTAAAAAGTGGGAAAGTGTATTAATGGAAGAAACATAACAAGGGAGAATAGGAAGTAATGAACAATAGCCCAGTGTTCAATAATAACAAATAACAAAACATAAATTACCTAAGAAAAAACAATCTGTTTGATTAGAACTCCTGGGAAAATTGGAAGTCAATATGGAAAGAATTAGGCTTAGACCAACCATATTCCATAACAAATTCAAAATGGATATATGACTTGATTATCAAAGATTATATCATTAAAAAATTGGAAGAAAAGCAGATCATATAACTTTTTCAACTATAGGTAGGAAACATTCTTCTTTTTAAAAAAATAAGTTTTTACTGATAGTTTGTTTTTTTACATCATCACAGTTTTTCCCAGTATCCTCCCTCTTCCTCCTCTTGTAGAGTCATCCCATATAAGAAACAGTATTTTTTTAAGGAAGAAGAAAAAAGTAGCAGCAGGAGGAGGAGCAGGAGAGGAAAGGATAAGGGTTAGCACAATAGTATTCCACCACATTTATATACCATAACTTGTTGATTCTCCAATTTATAGACACCCCCTTAAGATTCCTATTCTTTGGCACCTCAAAAGAGCTTTAAATATTTTTATATATTGTTTTTGTTTTTTGCTGAGGCAAATGGGGTCAAGTGACTTGCCTGGAGTCACACAGCTAGGAAGTGTTAAATGTTTGAGACCAAATTTGAACTCAGGTCCTCCTGACTTCAGGGCTACACCACCTAGCTGCCACATATTTTTGTATATTCTTAAGATTTGTTTTGCTCAGGACTAAACCCTCCAAGCACTGGGCCTAAATTCAAGAAGTTCCGAGTTCAAATTAGGCCTTATATACTTAGTAGTTGTGTGATTCTAGGAAAGTCACTTAAACTCTGTTGCCTTAATCCACTGAAGAAGAAAATGGCAAATCACTCATCTTTGCTAAGAAAAATTTCTGGATAGTATGATCCACAGGTTCACAAAGAGTCAGACACAACTGAATGACAGAACAATAATAATCTCTCTTTTAATCTTTTCGACATTTAATTTTACCTTCTCCCTTCTTTCCTCTCTCCTACTTCCTTGCTGAGTGAAATGTATTTCTGTACTGAATTCTATGTATTTGTGCATACCCATATGCAAGTGTGCATCCTCCCTTTCTTCCTTTGATAACAGTAAAGTTCAACTATTGATGAATAAAGTGAGTATAACCAAGATTGTTCACGGCAACAAGAAGATTGTGTGATGTTCAACTCTGATGGACACGGCTCTTTTCAACAATGAGGTGACATAGGCCAATTCCAAGAGACTTGTGATAGAGAGAGCCATCTGCAACCACAGAGAGGATTATGGGGATCGAATGGATATCACAACATAGTATTTTCATCTTTTTTGTTGTTGCTTGCTTACTTTTTGTTTTCTCATTTTTTTTCCCTTTTTGATCTGATTTTTCTTGTGCAACATGATTAATTGTGGAAATATGTATAGAAGAAATATACATATTTTACCTATACTGGATTACTTGCTGTCTAGGGGAGAAGGTGGGGAGAAAAAAAAAATGGAATGCAAGGTTTTGCAAGAATGAATGTTGACATTCTGGAGAGCAATTTGGAACTATGCTCAAAAAGTTATCAAACTGTGCATACCATTTGACCCAGCAGTGTTTCTACTGGGCCTATATCCCAAAGAGATTTTAAAGGAGGGAAAGGGACCCACATGTGCAAAAATGTTTGTGGCAGCCCTTTTTGTAGAGGCAAGAAACTGGAAATTGAAAGAATGCCCATCAATTGGAGAATGGCTGAATAAATTATGCTATATGAATGTTATGGAATATTATTGTTCTGTAAGAAACAACCAGCAGAATGATTTTAGAGAGGCCTGGAGAGACTTGCATGAACTGATGCTAAGTGAAATCAGCAGAACCAGGAGAACATTATACACAGCAACAAGACTATACGATGATCAATTCTGATGGACATGGTTCTCTTCAACAATGATGTGATTCAAACCAGTTCCTATTGTTCAGCGATGAAGATAGTCATATACATCCAGAGAGAGGCCTGTGGGAACTGAGTGTGGACCACAACACAGCATTTTAATGCTTTCTGTGAATATTTCCATGCATTTTGTTTTCCTTCTTAGGTTGTTTTTTTCCTTCTCTTTCTATATCTGATGTTTCTTGTGCAGTAAGAACTGTATAGATATGTATACATATATTGGATTTGTCATATAATTTATCATATTTAGCATGTATTAGATTACCTGTCATCTAGGGGTGGGGGTGGGGGAAGGAGGGGAAAAGCTTGGGAAAAAAAAGTTTTTTGCAAAGGTCAATGTAGAAAAATCACTCATATGTTTTGTAAATAAAAAGCTTTTAATAAAAAAAAAATAAAAATAAATTTAAAATAAATTTTTAAAAAAAGAATGAATGTTGAACGGCAACAAGACTATATGAAGTAAAAAGGTGCTCCAAATCACTATTGATCAGAGAAATGCAAATTAGGACAACTCTGAGATACCACTACACACCTGTCAGATTGGCTAAAATGATAGGAAATGATAATGATAAATGTTGGAGGGGATGTGGGAAAACTGGGACACTGATACATTGTTGGAGGAAATGTGAAAGGATCCAACCATTCTGGAGAGCAATATGGAACTATGCTCAAAAAGTTATCAAACTGTGCATACCATTTGATCCAGCAGTGTTTCTATTGGGCCTATATCCTAAAGAGATTTTAAAGGAGGGAAAGGGACCCACATGTGTAAGAATGTTTGTGGCAGCCCTTTTTGTAGTGGCGAGAAACTGGAAATTGAAAGGATGCCCATCAATTGGAGAATGGCCAAATAAATTATGGTATATGAATGTTATGGAATATTATTGTTCTGTAAGAAATGACCAGCAGGATGATTTGAGAGAGGCCTGGAGAGACTTGCATGAACTGATGCTAAGTGAAATCAGCAGAAGCAGGAGAACATTATACACAGCAACAAGACTATACGATGATCAATTCGGATGGACATGGTTCTCTTCAACAATGATGTGATTCAAACCAGTTCCTATTGTTCAGCAATGAAGATAGTCATATACATCCAGAGAGAGGCCTGAGGGAACTGAGTGTGGACCACAACATAGCATTTTAACGCTTTCTGTGAATATTTCCCT
>JAJPUD010003781.1:145189-178355 GCA_023553655.1 Myrmecobius fasciatus
AGGGTCACACAAGCTAGGGAATGTTAAGTGTCTGAGACCAGATTTGAACTCAGGTCCTCCTGATTTCAGGGCTGGTGCTCTATCCACTGCGCCACCTAGCTGCCCCGCTCTAATTTTCACTATCTCCTCTTCAGTATCTCTTAAGGTTGGCTTTCTAAAAACCACAAAAATAAATAAATAAATGAAAACCACACAGAAAAAAATTCAAAAGTGAACATTACAAAAAAAAAAAAAAAAAAAAAGAAAGAAAGAAAAGAAAAAAGAAATTACGGCAAGGCTGATTTCAGAAAAGCCTGGAAAAACATACATGATGCTGAGTGAAGTGAGTAAAACCAAGAGAGCAATAGTTACAAGATTATGATCAACTATGCTGGAATTGGCTCTTTTCAATAATGAAGTGAGTCAAGGCAATTCTAATAGACTTGTGACAGAATAAGCCCTCTGCATCCAAAAGAGAATTATGGAGACTTAATGTGGGTCAAAGCATAGTATTTTTTACCATCTTTGTTTCACTTTTGTTACCTGTTTGCTTGGTTTTTTTTTTCTTTTTTGATCTAATTTTTTTCTTACATAGCACAGTGAATATGGAAATATGTTTAGAAGAACTATACATATTAAACCTATTTCAGATCATTTGCTGTTTTACAGAGGGGGGACATAATGGGAGAGAAAAAAATTTGGAACACAATAGACAGCAATTCAACATTTGGGGAATCCAAAAGCACACAAAGACATTGAAGTAGGATAAACTGAAGTTTATTCAGAAGGCAGAGAAGAAACTAGTCTGGCTAAAGACAGAATGTATAGAAGGAAGCAAATGAGCTAACACCAGAAAAGCACCTTTTCTTGTGGTACCTGGAATGAGACAAAAAAATCTGATTTCTACTTGGTAGGCAACAGAATGTCAGTAAAGATTTTTGAAAAGAAGAAAAACTCAAGCACATGGAAGATCACTCTGGATAAGTGAATAATAAATTGGAAAAAGAATGGATATATAAGAAACCTGTTTAAAAAAATTGCTTGGTGCTTAAGTAAAGACAATAGGAAAGTAAGAGTTTCTGTTCATTTTTCAAAAAGTCATAAGAATAACAGATTTCTACATCAGTCTGCCAGTTACTCCACACAGCCTATAGCTGGAAATATATACTTGTCAAAGTGAAAGGAGAAGTTGGATGGCTATCCTTTTTTTTCATCCCTTCTTCCTTTTCTTACTCATCCCTCACTACCTCCTCCCAAACCTTTTCCCTAAACAAGAGAGCTTTAAAGCGTTCAGTTGATAGGCTATCAGAGCTGGAAAGGACCTTAAAAATAACTTACTCCTAACCCTTTCATTCCAAAGAGGAGGCAGATTGAGGCTTACAAAGGAGAAAGAAGTTGTCCTTGGGTCTACAAAGAATCAGGGTAAGATCCTGGACTAGAGAATAATGGCTCCTAATGAAACCTTTGAGGACAAGAAGAGTGCCCTATGTTTCATTATGTGGATGGATTAAATGATCTCTAATGTACCTTCTAATTCTGACAATCTATGATTCTATGAAGTTTGCTTTTGGATGAGGACAGGGCTGGTCATAGAAAAAACTGTATACTCAACTCCAAGAAAACTGGGTAAACATTCATTTCTCATATGGTTTTCTGGAGGTTAATCACACCATTCCTGTTGGCCTTTCACCTGAAAAGACTAGCTCTATGCTCTGATGTATAAGTGCTGTTGGGGCCAATTCATCAACAGCAATAGTGAGGTAATGGAATTCATTTATTTGAAAGTTTGGTAGTTTGTTAATGCACCTGCCCCTGATGTTTAAAAGGCACAGCTTTTCTCAGACCATAAACTTTCTAACTCCATGGACATGAGGTGAAATGTTTTCTGTTTCACAAGGCAGTGTGTTCCCTTGCTTCCATGGATACCATCCCAATTGATGGTTATCTTAAGGCAATGAAATTATGGGGTAAAGTCAAATTCAAGAAATATAAGACTATTTTGGAAATGGGAGTTTTGTAGAGAAGATGAGCCCTTGGTTATAATTCAAGCTCAATAACTAAAAATCAGGATTCAACATGAGGGCCTCCACATTACTAATTTGTGTGGGATCCATCAACAGACAGCAGAACTACAAAATAACATTACACTGCAGCTTGATTCCTTTCTCTCATCTGACTCATTTGATTTCATAAGCCTTTTTGTCCATGATTATGCATTTGCCATATTCTAACTGGTATTATATTTAAATTGTGTGGATAGTAAATCAAAGTAGCCTGATTAACATGAAAAAGTTACAGAAAGTGAAGCACCTCCTGTGGAATTTGGACATTTTCTCAATCTTCTCTCAGAAGTATACCTGGGAGATACTTTACGTAATCAGGTTATTGTGGATATAGAACAACCTCTCTCTGAACTTATTTGGACTTATTAAAGGGGGTAGATCTTCCAGGATACAGTCTAAATAAGATATTTAAAAAACACTAAACACAATTCAGAGAATTATGAAGTTAAGAGCAGAAAGGGACCTCAGATATGATCTAGTCCAATCCTCTCAAAGATCAGAGATATGAGGGTTAGTCCTGGGCATGAGAAGACCTGAATATGAGCACAGTCATTCAGAAACCCCAATTCTAAGCCCAGAGATGGCAGTACCTAACGACAAATAGCAGAGCAACAGGAGTTCTGGATCCAGCAGAGAAGAAGGATTGGCATAACATTTCCATTCCATACCACTGAAGATTGCTCCCATGGGGAAGAGAAATATTTAAAAGAGATGGAAACCTTACAATGGATATGATATTACATGGATCTGGGGACTTAGAGAAAGCACTCATCCTGCCTAAGGTAAAGAGGAATCAGAGCTTGGAGGGGCATCTGAGGCCCAGAGGAATAGAAGAGAATGGATCTAGAGAGGAAATTTCATAGGAATCAGGAAAAAAATTATCATGGAAAGGGCAAAGGGTAGGCAACGAATGTATAATCAGGGACACGGGAAAATTCTTACTATGCAACAATATTTCTATCCTCTCTATCACCTGCAGACTTGGAATTTCTAAGAACAGAAGCCAGG
This sequence comes from Myrmecobius fasciatus, assembly GCA_023553655.1. Classification (NCBI taxonomy): domain Eukaryota; kingdom Metazoa; phylum Chordata; class Mammalia; order Dasyuromorphia; family Myrmecobiidae; genus Myrmecobius; species Myrmecobius fasciatus. The sequence goes on from JAJPUD010003781.1 coordinate 148,240, forward strand.
GGGCAAAATCTACAAAGCAATAACAGAGAAATTTGTTTAGAAGATGGGACTCAAAATAAGTTCCTTAGAAACGTTAATTCCACGTGGAATGCAGAGACTAAGGAAAGAATAAATAAGTATGAGGGCCATAAAAGTAAAGAGAAATGATGAAAAGTAAAGAGAAATGATGGAGAGAATGAGAGGAGAAAACTATTTTTAGAAAATGGAGCAGAAAATAAAAATTTGAAACAATAAAACAAAGTGTAGGGGGGAATGGAGAGGAGATTTTACTTGACTACTAACTGGAAGAAAATATTTAGATAAAAAGAAAAAGGAACTAATAAGCAAACCCTAAATCTAGGAAAAAGGATAACAGTTGTGAGGGGTCAGGATTCTGATGGTGTGGGGAAAAGAATCAGTAAGAATGGGGTTGTTTTAAAATAGATTAAGCTAAAATAATTGAAAGATTAATATACTGTCTTTACAGAGGAAGTAGGAGAGGGGATCCTAATTTGGAAAAATTAGTATTAGAGACACATGAAAAGAATTCTAAATCTAACTATGATAACATTAAAATGTGAATAGGTTAAATAATTGATTAAAAAAAAGTGTGACAGATTAGGTAAGAAAAAACCCCACAATTTGATGTGCAAAATAAAAATGAGGGATTTGAACAAAATTTACAATGCATTATGTGAATCCATCTCTTTGAAGAGGTAAGAAACTATGGATGTGGAACATTATAAGTAGTATTAGAATTGGTTGATGAGTGTGGGTTAGTTTTACCAAATTGTTCTTTGGCTTTTCTTATTCTTTGTCATAAGGTATGACTCTCTTGATGGGAATAGAAAATATTCAGAAATAAAGGAAATATATAAACAAAACATTGTACAGTCATTTTTCAATCATGTCTGAATTATGATTTATGAACATATTTGGAGTTTTTTTGGCAAAGATACTGAAGTGTTTTATCATTTCCTTCTTCAACTCATTTTATGGATGGGGCAAACAGGTAAGATTCACAGGGACACAACTAGATTTGAACTCAGGAAAAAGAGTCTTCCTGACTCTAGGTCTAGCACTCTATGCACTGTGCCATTTACCTGCCAGCACCTTGCCCCTGCCTCACCTAAAGGTACCAAACAAAAATAACATTAAGAAAATATATACTAACAATCATAAAGGGGACCATCAAAGTCAGCAGAAACCTATTAATCATATGAAAAAACTGGCCTAAGCAATTTTCATGTTCCTTAAACAAAAACCACATGAAGCTCATGCCCAAGTGATGGAAGATTAACAACTAGTATCATCTACTGCTTTCTTGGCTTTTTAATCAATACTATGATTGTTCAGCTCAATCCTATTTTAATGTGTTGAAATAAGTTAGATTGTATCACAATCTAAAAAGCATATACTTGCCTTTGTCATAACTCCTAAAAATTTGTACATAAACTCAACACTAGTAAGCCAAAATATCTTTCCCTGTTCATTTATATTAATATTTCAGAGAATGGTTCCCATGGGAAAAAATGTTTCTGGCAAATTACAATGTACCTTTTCCCAATCACATATTAAAAGGAAGTTTTCAATAACAACAATCATGTTCATTCATCAAATATTTATTGAGCACTTAATACTAAAAGACACAATTTCTACTGCTTTTTAAAGTTTTGATGTTGAATCCAGCCAGTAAGAAAATAAGGAAAGTGAGACAGAGAATATTAAAAGCATTGCACTCCAGTGCAAGAAAAAACTTAAGAAGTTATCAAATCTAAGACATCCATGTTACAAGGATGGAAATGAAGCACAGGTTATGACTGATCTACTAACAAATTAAAAAACAAAAAAACCATCAAATTAAAATATACTACCTACAACACAAAATATAAGAACTAAGGAAACTAAAATTCCTTTCACTCAGTTTAAAAACAAAAACAAAAACAGATTTTTAGATAAGGCTCTACTTACTTGCAGTAAGTAAATATATCAACCTGTTACTGTATACTGTAGGTCCCCAAGTAGATTATAAACTCCTTTGGGTCAGACACCATTTTATGCTTAATCTCTATATCCCTCACACTTAGCATGTACAGTATGTTGCACACAGTAGTACTTAAGTGCCAGTTGCCTTGAATCTAACTGTTTCCAAAGCTGGTCTGATCAAAGAACACTTCTGGTTTTTTGAAATATATTGATGGAACCTACAAATAATATTACAAAAAGACTAGTAATACGAATATTTCTGGGATAATGGTGAAAAGCAAGATTCATGAAAATTTTGAAGAAAAAAGAAATAGAGCCATTTTCGGGCATAAAATTAGCTGTAGTTAGAATTTTCAGACATTTAATTTCATATCTTAGGGGGCAAAGCAAAGCAAGCATAAAAAAATATCTACTGAAATCCCTTCTTATTCATATTTAATGACAGAGCAGTGTATGTGGACAGTCAGAGAAATAGTGCTCTGAGAATCATGTAAAGTTTTAATTGTAAATAGCCTAAAATACTCTGTGAAACAGAGAGGAAGAAGAAAAGGATGAAAGCATCCATGAAAATAATGACTAAGAGAAAAGAAAGAAAATAATCCTTCTAACTAGATGTTGAAATAACAATGTCCACTCTATCTCCATGATGTTCATGTCCATGTGATGAAAGAGAAGTGGCCCAGAAGCCCCTCACTGTTAGTGGATGGAAGTGGGTAGAAGGCAGACTAAAACCACTTTTTCCTCTGCAGAGTTAGAAATGGCAGGAGGTTTTCTAGCTATGAATTCTCTCCTTTTTGCCTGAGTTCTTCAGACTAAATCTGGAAGGAAAGTATTCTTGTTATTCCTAAAGCTGACCTCCTGCCATGTCTTGGCAGCTAGCAGCATCCTGCCCTTCTCTACTTGGCCTCTCTGACAATGCCAGTTGTGTTTTGGCCTTCATTTTCCCCTGCAGTAGTTTCTAAGCCGCTTAGCCCAGACTGGATTTGGAATTCAGTGTAAAGATCGTGGGCACTTAGGTAGATTTGTCACTCTGGTTGCTGGGAAGGAATCCTTACCCTGCCATCGGCTGGACTAGCTGCTCTCCTTAGAGGCCAAACAAATCAAGCCTGCATGGCTGCACTCAAGTGCCGGCAGTGTGAGAAATGAATGAGGTTATTTATTTGTTGGCTGGCAAGCTGTCATTTTCCTGGGGCTGTGTACATGGCTATCTCCACCTGGTTTCCTCTACCCACTTACTCTCCAATCCTGCTTCTCATTTAGAGAGTGCAGGGTCACAGGACCCACAAATACAGACCTACTGGGCGAGGCCCTTCCTGAAGCCATCTCATCTGACCACAAGCCTCCTACAAACACTAATAATTCTTGGCCTAGCTTCTACTTGTCTACGACAGGACAAGCTCCTGGAAGAGAGGTATTGGTACCCTGGGCTATGTGGTTAGTTGTGCAATTTCTATAAAGTGTCATATAGGTCACTGGGCATTATAGACAAGAGGTTCATTAACAAATTATGTTTAAAACAACAAATAAAAAGACACTATGTAAGTGAATGGGGTGGGAAGGGGATGGAGTGGTGGGGGAGAGAGCCAAACACATGTATCAAGGCCAGGACAATTAAGATTTCATAAGGAGAGTGAACATTATAAGGAGTGTTTCATCAACCAAGCTACTGCAGCTTTAAAAAACCTTAACAAAAATGTAAGAATGGTCATTTTGATTCTAGCCTTGCAACAGCAGCTCACCCTGGATGTGTTAGAAATTGATCAGAACCCTGAGCATCCCAGCAGATGGTGAGGCAGCTAGTAGTCAGAGTTGAGAATACCACATCCTTAGCTTCATATCAAACATTATATGGAGATATAGTTGTTCTTTTCCAAGGAAATGGCCAAACTCCCTTCTCTACAAAGAGGGAAGGCAAAGTTCTAAAGAGAGGGGAAATTATTGGCCCTAGGATACATATCTTAAGAAACCTCCAGAACTAGAACCTGAGTTTCTCTCCTGAGGATAAAATTCTTTCCACTGCATCATGTTGAATACAGTGACCTATTATCAATAAAGTAGTCTCTCTTCTCACTGATTTTGCTTGGCAACCACCACTTGCATTCTCCCCCTGCCACCCCAGCCCCCACATTTCTCCCTAAGGCTTGGCTCTTCAGTAATACTGCCACTTGACTAAACACCAAAGTCACATTTCTAAGCACTAATGACTAGGGCATAGACTTTAACCTAAAACTATCAGCTACATAATTTTCTTCAATCTTAGGAGCTTCAGCAGGTAAGATTCATTTCAGACACTATCAAAACCAAGAAACTTTTCAACACAGGAAGAGTCAGTCCTATGAGTCTGTCTCAGACAAGGAGCCTTTTACAAGGCAACAGTTCCACAAGCTCCTCAGATGCTCCCTTTGGTTAGAGCAGTAAACTTAGTTCTACAGGATTTGGCTTCCCCAGATCTGGCAGTTTGATAAATACACTTCCCACTCCCACCTTCAGTGTCTCTTCTATATCCTTCTGACCTTTAACAGCAAGTAACATTAGATGAAAAATTGATTTTTTTTGGCTACTGATTTCATAAATGAAGAAAAATATACTGTTTAAGGTGTTAAATATTTTTACATGCAACAAACCTGGCAAAAACCTGGCCTCTGTGCACACTGTAAAGATCCAGGCATAAATGTCAGTGCTATAATTTGTTATAGGTTTCTGATGACCAGCAATGAAAATTACCACAAATTCTCACAATTTAAACCACTTTTACGTAAATGAAGACTTTCCTAAAACAGCTGCTGGAGGGAACTTTCCACCGAGACTCAGCAGGGCTCTCAAAGACCCTGATAATGTGGCTCACTGGGGCACTCGTTCTTTGAGAAATTCCTACAAATACAAGTTTCTCTCCAAGTCTATGATTTGACCTTTAATAAAAAAAAATTTGCTAATAGAAGCCAGTTAAAAAAATGAATGGAACAGTTTTTTCAGGCTGAACAAACGTCATTTTATACGCTCTCTTGCTACAGTCTATACCTTGCAAGTCAGCAGGGCTGAAAAAACCCCATGTGGTCAACTTATTTGAAAGGCTCACTTACCAGACATGAAGTAGAGTTATAAGAAACCAAGAGTTGAATGTATCAGGCATCTGGCACCCTATAAGATAACAGCAAAACATTTTTAAAATGAAGCTACTTTGAAAGCGAAGTGTGAAATAGCATATTTACTGTATTTTAATTGCTAGTAGGAAGTTAATCAATTCATTCATTCATTCAATCGCAATTTATTTATTAAATATATATTATGTTCAAAACTCTACACTAGGCATAGGGGAAAAATACAAAGATGACAGCTTTTAGTAGACAATGTTCTCTGATGATTTCATACAAGCAAAATACCCTTTAAGATATCACAATCAACTTAAAAAGCATGCAAGATTTATCCTTTTTTTTTTCTCTCCCACCAAAACCAAGACAGGCATTCTTAAATTTTTTCAGGTCAAGGATTCTTTTGGAAATCTAGTGAAACTTATGAACCTTTCCTTAAAATGTTTTAACTATTTTGTGTTAAAAACAATGGTTAGTAATGCCAAGAGACTCATGGTTATTCATTTCTCCTTGTGCTGGGCTGAAAAGTGAGGGGTAGGTAGGCAGTGGCATAAAATTCACCAACCTCATCCCCAAACTGTGTCTAATGAGAAAAAGCACTGACCTATTGAGTTTCTTCCCCACACACATAACATCACAAGCTCCCTCTTCTGATATGCCTTCTGTACCTCCCCCTCTTCCTCCTTATTCATCTCCCACCTATGAGTCCCTTCTTTCTCCCCAATCCCTAAGGATTAACCAGCCACCAGGGTGAAAGGCAGCCAACTCTCCTGGCCAGGAATATGCCTGGTATTTCTATTTTTCTCCTCCATTATCCTCCCATGGCCAGCCCAGGCTGGTTTTGTATGATATTGAGTTTGACGTTGAGTGATTTTTCTTGTACTTTAAACAGGTCCAATGTTCTATTTAATGTGATGGTGAGATATTAGAGGTTTTTAAGTGATTAGATGTGCAAACTATGCAAAAAAAAGTTTTAATAATTTTAAGGAAATGTTAAATTCTGGTTGGATGTTGGGTATTAAAAAAATTTTTTTAAAAAGAAAAGATTTTTTTTCTCCCATCCAATTTTATGGAATTTAGCTTTATGGTGACAAGAAATGCTATGGAGATAAATACAACAATGAATTTAATCAAATGACAAGGAGAGGATTCTTTGAAGAAGAAAAGGTCTAGGGGAAAGAAACTGAGCTGAAGGATGTCAGAGTCTGAACAACAAAGGAACATGGTATTGAAAACAGCTCGCACTGCCACCCTTAGCCCTATGGCAACCCAGCCAACAGAATGCTTTTCATCACTCACTGACAAAGCTAGGCAGGGGTTCCAGCTGGTTCCAGATCCCACAAACCAGTTCTGTGCCCAGACTTCAAATCTTTCAATTTTTTAAGAGGCCAAATCTCAGATCTTCTAACAACTTTTGGCTAAAAAACAATTTTAGGGCTCTCCAATCACTCCTGGAGGATAACCTCCCCCTCCTCAGTGAAGGCAGACAGAATTTGATCCTTAAGAGGAACACAGAGGCTTAATGTGATTAAGGTTATGCTTAGCCACACTGTCCTCTAGGATCACTAATTCACTGAAAACAGGGACAATATTTCATGGGTCAGAGTAATTACTCAAATATAAAAATGTACCCTAAATAATAAGAGAGAAGCCATAGTTTGGGGGAACAGAAAAAGCAGATCTTCTGGTGGTAGAAAAGAAGTAAAGGAAAACCAAGACTTACCAAAATAAACCATCTTGCCTGTCATGAGTTACTTTAGGGATGCTCACCCTTAAGAGAAAATTGGGAAGAGGAAAAAGAAAGGCATGACAATGGATTGTATATACATAATCAATAAGGACCTATGGATCTATTGAGAAATTATTTAGGGAGAGGATTTTGAGAAGATGGTAGAAGTCAGAAAATTTCAAGCTCTCCAGATTTCCCTTCCAAACAGAATAAATTTACACCTCAGGGTCAACACAGATGGTAACAAAGAATACTAGAGGTAGGACAGGGGTCCTCCTGGGGCAACCCAAGAAGACACTGAAGAAAGATTCCAGGATGGGATTTAACCAGTGTGACATGCAAACACTTCTAAGCAGACTCCACAGAAATAGCAAGTGGGGAACCCTGGGGCTAGCTGAGTTCAGCTAAGGCTCCAACTGGAACCATGACAGGGAGGGGAACTGGGGATCTGAGTCCTGTTAAGAGTAAGGGAACTAGACCCAGCTGTGCGGCAGAGATGCAGCCCTGGGAGAGAAGGAACCTGCACACCTGGTGAGTGCAGGAGCAGTGGGGCAGGGACACTGATGGCTGCAGGCATTTGCAGGGACTGGAGTTCTTGATTTGGAGTTTTAGCTTAGAGGGGAGAGCTGAAGTGAAGCTAAGAACACCATTCCCCAAAACCCCTAGAGGTGCTTACACTAATAGTTCATGTTAAAAAATCATAAACAGGCAAAGGAGAAAGAACCTAACCATAGAAACTTACTATGAGAATAAAGAAGACTGGGATTCATCTTCAGAAGGAGACAGTGAAGTAAAAAAAGCCTCTTCCACCCCAAAGACAATAAATGGCTATCTGCCCAGAATTTTTAGAAGAACTCAAAAACTTTAAAAATCAAGTGAAAGAGACTGAGAAAACCTAAAAAAATAAAATAAGAACCATCTAAGAAAAGCAAAATTAGGGGGGAAAAAAGTTAACCAACTAGAAAAGGAGATTTAAAAAATCTTAAAAAAGAAAATTCTTTGAAAATTAAAATTGGGTAAGGGAAAACCAATGATGCCATAAGAGACCAAGAAATAACAAATCAAAATATAAAGAATGAAAAAAAAAAAGGACAATGTGAAACATAAGAAAAACAATAAATCTACAGAATACATCAAGAAAAGAAAATATAAGAATAACTGGACTACCTGAAAGCTGTGACCAAAAGAAGAACTCTGACACAATAATGCAAGAAATAATACAAGAAAATTGTCCTGGAGGGATAGAGCACGAAGGCAAAGTAGAAATCGAAAAAATCTACTGATCACAACCTCAAAGAGATCCTTTGTGGAAAACATAGAAATATTCAAAGGGAAAACTATGCAAGAAGCAAGAAAAAAAATAATTCAAATACACAAGGAACAATTAGAATTATACAAGATTTATCAGTGGCCACAATAAAAGACCGCAGGATCTGGAATCATATAAACTGGTGAGCAAAAGAATGAGGCCTGTGGCCAAAAATATTATATCCAGCAAAATAATCTATAATATTAAATGAAAAAGGTGAAAATTCAACAAACTTGCAGATTTTCAGGGCTTTGTCTCAACTAAATCTAAACTTTACAGAAAATTTAACATATAAAAGTCAATATCAAAGATTAATTTCAAGGAACTCAATATGGACAAATTGTTTATATTTTTAACATGGAAATGTATACTATATCTTTAAAACTGCCATTTGTAATTGGGTAGCTCAAAAAAAGTTTGAGACAGAGATAAGTATGATCTGATTCTAAAAAGCAAAACTGTTTATGAAAAGGTAAAAATAGTAATTGTGCTATATGAATGAGGTACAGAGGAAGAATGATACAGAGGAGTAGATGGGGGAAGAGGTCTGACAGTTCGAGAAACCTACTCACATCAGGAATGGATTATTTATATATATAGATACACACACATGAGTGTGTGTATAGCACTCTCAAAAATCTAAAAAGAAATGGGAAGGTGTAGGATAAGGTGGGGTACAGAAGGATGTGTAGATTTATGGCAGTGAGATAAGATATGTAGATTAATGGGAAAGGGATAAAGGAGGTATAGGATAAAGTGGGTTACAGAAAGATGTTTAGATTAATAGGAGTGGGATAAAGTGTATAGAGATTAGTGGGAATGGGATAAAGAGGAAAGGAAAGGGTCAGAGAAGGTAAGGGAGGGATCCATGATTAGGGGGAGGTTAAGTAGTAGCAAGGTAAGCTAAGGAGCAGAATAAAAGTAAGAGTTAAGAAGAATAAGACATAAAAGACATATACAAACATTACAATCAGGTACAGGAGTAGAATTTATTGGGGTTTTTGTAGTTGTTTGTTTTTTGGTGAAACAATTAATGTTAAGGGACTTGGTCAGGGTCACAAAGCTTATTAGTGTTAAGTATCTGAGATCAGATTTGAACTAAGGTCCTCCTGACTTCAGGGCTGGTGTTGTATCCAACAGCCATCTAGCTGCACCTAGAGTATAATTTTTATTTTATTTTATTTTATTTTGCTTTTTTTGCTGAGGCAATTGGGGTTAAGTGACTTGCCCAGGATCACACAGCTAGGACATGTTAAGTGTCTGAGACCACATTTGAACTCAGTCCTCCTGACTTCAGGGCTGGTACTCTATCCACTATGCCACCTAGCTGCCCCTGAAGTATAATTTATTAAGAGAAAAAAAATTAGAGCTAGTAAGTCAAACTTAAAGATTCAATCAAAAGAGAAATCTACATTATGTCAATCATATTAATATTGGTTTAATGCAAATTAAATATGGGTAAATACATGTGGATAAATATACATATATATGTCTGAGTATATGTGGGTATGTGTGTATATAGATATATGGACATATGTGAGTGCATGTGAATGTGTGCATGTGTGCGTGTGTGTATACAAATATGTCTGTGCCTAACAGTAATCTGCTTGGGAAGGTAGAGGGATGAAAAGGAAAAAAGAATAAAGTAGAAAATATACAGCAGAGAACAAAAGAATAACATACAAGGAAGTAAAGATGGACACTTGTGAATATAATAATCTCTTCTATTGTTATATATGCTTTCTTGAAATGGAAATTTATTATTATACATTTTGAATCTTCACTGAAAATCTAAGCACATGAAAATGTTTTGTTTTGTTTTTTATTTTCCTTTTCTGTTTTTCTTTTTCTATTTTTTTCTTATTTTACATTTAGTTCAATTTTTAAAAATGTTTTAAAAATTATATGAAGTAATTCTCTTTCTTCAGACAGGTATAATATACATTATTAATCCCATTTCATAAATGAAACAAATGAGAGGTCCAGGGGTAATGAATGACCTGGGAAGCTATCTGCCTGCCAGTACAATCCTCCTTTCCACTAAAGCATATTCCTCATAGTAATACCAAAGTAAAATTCTTTTCTCTATTGCCTATGCACTCCAGAACCTACTCTAAGAAAAAATAAAAAATTAAAACAAGTATTATATTGCCTTAGGCAGCCTAACCAAGTCTATATAAAATTAAGTTGATACTGGGCAGGCAGCTCCCTACCCTAGGGAGAAACTGAGGTTTCTTGGAAGTCTTTCAATCTGATAAATGAAATTTGGCTAATTCTAAAGGACAATCTGTTCTGCTACCACATCTACTTCAAACTTTCCCAACATCCCCCAGGACTCCTTCCAAACTTCTCGAAGAAGAATTAGCCTTCAAGCTGTGTGGTATCCAAAGAAGAGCTGGATTTGGGTCAGTTTTCTCTGGGGGCTGCCAGCCCATTATTCAAGATAGGAAGACAGTAGAAGAGCAGAAGTGAACTAGAATACTGCCTTGTCAGAACACAAATGCTCCAGTTTATGGCCAGTCTAACAAAAGTGCTACATACTAATGGGGGAAAGAAATCCATGTAGTTTCTGTGGCAAATAAGTACATCATAATTCAGTGAATATTGAGAATTAAAATCCATATGCAAAACTGTAGGTGTCTTACTTTGAGTAAGCCCTCACTCTAAATTCCTGGGAAAGGAAAGAAAAAAAAAAAAGAAATAGGATAGTGGAAAGAAAAAAAGGAAGGAAACCAATTATTAAGAAATAAAGATATAAAGCAAAATAGAAGATTTTTGAAATTTACATCAAAACATAGTATCATAAAAATGAATGCTGAAAATTATCTTTACATGTATTTGGAAAACAAAATACTATTGAAAATAGAAAAAAAAAATAAGAAAGAAATTCTGATTCAATAAATCCCAAACTGAACTCATCATGAAAAAAAAATCAGAACATTTATCTAAATAATTGTCAGACAAAAATGCAAATATGCTTAAAAGAATTGCACACATTTAACCTATATCAGATTGCCTGCTATTTGGAGGAGGAAGGTGATAAGGGAAGATGGAAGAAAAAATTGGAACACAAAGTTTTGCAAAAAATTAATAGTGAAAGCTATCTTTACATGTATTTGGAAAAATAAAATACTATTTAAAAAATAAATAATTGTTTGAATGACTCAAAACATTACCTCTGTCACTATTTAGTATGGGTGATGGTATAATTAATTTTAGAAGGCAACAAGAATACTTTTCTGGGAGTCAGGAAATCTGAGTTCTAGTGTAGTTCTGCTATTCTCATTCTGTTTTACCTTAGAAAATTATTTTCTTCCCTCAAGAGCTTTGGTTTTTTTCCCCCCTTGGTAAGTAAGCAGGACTTATCACATCCCCTCTAGTTTTAAATTTTTCTAACTGTCCATTTCAAAGAAATCACCTCAAAAAGCCATTTGATTACTATGCCAAGAAGGTAGTCACTACTCCAAACACTTTTTTTTTTTTTTGGCTGAGGCAATTGGGGTTAAAATGACTTGCCCAAGGCCATATAGCTAGGAAGTACTTCAAACACTCTTGCACCCTTCCATCAGAACTGCCTTTAGCATCAGTTCACAAATTGTATGTGAAAATTAGCCTCATTACTTTATAATTCTCATCTTTAACCCAAATTTTAATACCCAGCTTCCTCAACTATCTTTTATCCCAAATTCAATTCAGAATGATGTTAGACTATTTTAAAAAATTAAATTCACCTTCAAGAAACACATATTTGTTGCCTCTAATGTTCTTCATAAGTATGGGACCCGAGTTCAAAAGACAATGTCAAAAGGGATATTCTGAATATATTTCAAATGAAGAGCAATATCTCTGCTATAATAGCATTATTTTATAGACATCTCATATATGATAGGTTAAGTTAGGGTAAAGCTCAAAAACAATTATGTAATAAGACCTACGAAGATATGTACTTATGTAACTGTTATAAAAATTTTCTAAATATGTTATAATGGACCATGAGCTAAAATTCTTCCCAAAATATTCAGTACTATATTCTTTCTTTCTTTTTCTTTCTTTCTTTCTTTCTTTTTTTTTTTTTGCTGAGGCAATTGGGGTTAAGTGACTTGCCCAGGGTCACATAGCTAGGAAGTGGTTAAATGTCTGAGGCAAGATTTAAACTCAAATCCTCCTGACTTCAGGGCTGGTGCTCTATCCACTGCACCACCTAGCTGCCCCTTCAATATTACTTTCAATCCAGGGTCCTTTACTGAAAAATAGGAACAATTAGCAACCATCTCAACATTATAACAAATGCAATAAATTTGGTACCAATTTATATAATATGTAAATATACCAATGTACACATATAATATGTGTACCAATATATAATATGTTTGTTGAGACAATTTAAAGAATGTCACACTGGCAATGTTACTTAAACTGTGAACTGGCAGAAGTTACTTAAAACACATAGATTCAAAAACTACCACTACAGAAACAGTAAAGTTCTTAAAAGCAATGGCTACTTCTCCAAGTATAGAAACAATGCTTTCTTCCTTTGAACTGATTCTATATTGAGAAAACGTTTGAAAATCAAAAAGGGGGGAAGGGGAGAAGCTTTCCAACATAAAAAGTAGAGTGAAAGGGAAAAGGGCAATGAAGAAAGCCACAAAATGGATACATACAGATTGCATTAGTTGCATGTTAAATTGGAGGAAGCAGCCTAAGAATATTACATTTGCATTGTAACAAGTTAAAAAATTAAAAATACATAGTTTTAGTAAACAATTCTATTTATCTGTTGAAGAAAAGTATCCAAAATGCACTCATTTGTTGTTTTAATTAAAGATAACAATGAAAACGTCGGTCACATCTGGATCATGGCTGTTGTCATCTAGTATAATAATGTACTAATATCTCCCAAATGGGCAAGATTAATCTGTGAAATTGGTAATTTACACTTGCTGAGACTGTCATGTGTGTTTGGTTCAATTAGTTTGAAAAATAAAATAAAGATATTACTGTATAGTCTTCTGATAGTTATACAATTAATTTTTTTCGATCAAAATAAAGCTTTAAAACAGAATATGTATAATCTAAAAGTGAGACTCAATTTTCTCAGTTGTGAAAAAGATAGTACAGTTACAGTTTGTACAAAAAATGGATAGTATCTTCCTGACTAGTGATTTAAATCAAAGACTAAATATGATTCCCTTTCTTTTTCAAAACTACTACAAAGCAGTCACTTACTTAGAAAGAATTCCTCGAAGTCGGTTTTCTCCACACAGCTAGTGTACATGCGCAGGGCAGCAATCTTAATCTTCTAGACAAAGAGAATAAAACCAAACTCAAGACACGACCAGTTGGACATTCTGGTACATTAGGTAGGGATCACAGAATTTCACAGTTCCTGAGCTGAAAGGGACCTTGAGTAATCATCTAGTTAAGTCCTCTTGCTAGATGTTTACCTATGTCTTCTTGAGGGTCTGAAAGGGCATAAGATTACAGCCCTTTAGGAAGTCAACTTTAATTATACTCTAAAGTCAAAAAGTTCTTCCTCATGACCAATTGACATTTTCCCTGCTAGTTTAATTAATTAAACTGTATTAATTAGTCACTTTGAGTACTCAAAAACAAAGAGAATTACTATTTAGAATCCTCATTAAAAGCCAACAATACACACACACACATATCCCCCTCATTCCTTTACCCCTCACAGACTAAACAGTTCCATTTTTTCTAATCTTTCTTCCCAAGGACCATAAGCCATTCCTTTAAGCCTTTGCCACTTTTTCTGGATCTTCTTCAATTTCTACATATCCTTTTTAAAAGTCTGCTGAACAAAAGCAGCTCTTGTACTATAAGAAAATCACTGAAGTCATCAGACTTTTGCAGAGATAGTCTAGTCTTTAACAATATAACAGCTTTTTCTATAACTAATAAAGAATGTTCTCTCTGAACTAATTTCTAACTTAAGAAACTGAGGATCAAATATGTAGGAAAACATTCTTTCTTGTCACTGAATAAACAGGAGTAGAAGAAAGACCTTCATTAGAATGCCTCTAAAGTACTCAAAATCATTGGATCATATTTACAAAGCTGATGTCAAAGACTGTCAGTCCAACATAGTGCTAGGTGAAGAAATATTTAGTTATCTCCAAAAACATTTTCAAAATATTTTATCAAAAAAATCAACTGAACAATAATTGGCTGGTTAATTAAAGATTCATGGAAAATTGAGATTTTCAGTTTATATCAACAAAAATTTAAAAAGAATTAGCAAACCCAAATATTTACTTAAAGAGAAATCTAAAAAATTTTAATAACTAGATCTTTTCTATTAAGGGAAAAAATCTACAGTTCTACAGATATGCTACTGGTTCCACAACATTTTAACTACTCAGTTCTGTTCTTCAGATTTGTTTTAGATCTTTCCATTCTTGATCAGTTCTGTGGTGATAATAAGACTCTCAGCTAGGATGAACTTCACAGGTCATCTAAGCCACCCTCTACTTGAAGCTTGATTCCCTTCTACAGCATCTCCAATGTAACATCCTTTAGGCCTGTACATTTGGGATACCCATATCATAGTATTGGTTCATTTTATAGCCTTGATAAAGTATGATTTGAAAAACAGTATCAGTTCCATTTATATATTCATTCCACTTCTGGTCAGATTTAAATATTTTTAAAAATCTTCCTTATATTGAGATATCTGCTTGTCTATAACTAAAATAGTCCATTCTTCTAGGACTCTAGCAAAAAAAAAAAAAAAAAAAAAAAAAGCCTTTTCCACAAAATGCTGAGATGAAGTCAAGAGTCATTAAGAACACGATCCTTACATCTGTCTATTTCCATTGTGTCCTCTAGAATTTTTTTCCTCTCATAATTCTTTCTTACCTACTTGCTTTTAGTGAAATGAGGTTTCTCCCAGATGACAATGCATCCTTGGCCATTCCAGGGCAACTAAACTCACTCTTCCTAACACCCTGATCCTAAAGTTGGAATACTCTTTGCTCCCCATGCCACTTCCAAAATCTTCTCCCTTTTATTTATGCCTTCTTTTTGTTTATAAAGACCTCCTTTTATTACTTAGTAATCTGTCTTCTCTTTTAAAGATCACTCTACTAAAATTTTTCACCATCATAACTCAGTGAAACTATTGTATACTGGACCCTAGATCATTCTTCCTTCTTTTTTTAAATTTCATTTTACTTTTTTTTTTTTTTAGGTTATACATGTACATTTATTTTTTACATATTTCCATATTAGTCATATTGCTTGCTTGCTGAGAAGAGTCAAGTCTATTACAGTTGATCATTGTACAATGTTTTGCTGTTGCTGTGCACAATGTTTTTCTGGTTCTGCTTGCTTCATTCAGCATCAGTTCATGTAAGTCTTTCCAAGCTTTTTAAAACTCAGCCTGCTCATTATTTTTTATAGAACAATAACATTCCATTAATTTCATATATTATAACTTATTCAGCTAATCCCCAAATGATGGGCATCTTCTCATTTTCCAACTCTTTATTATCACAAAAAGAGCTGCTATAAACAATTTTTTCATATGTGGATCCTTTTCACTCTTTTATGACTTCTTTGGGATACAGACCCAGTAGTGGTACCACTGGAACAAAGGGGATACATAGTTTTATAGTCCTTAGGGCATAGCTCCATATTGCTCTCCAGAATGATTGGATCATTCCACAACTTCATCAACAAAGCATTAGTATCCCAGTTTTCCCACATTCCCTCCAATATTTATTATTATTTTTTCCTGTCATTTTAGCCAAACTGATAGGTATGAGTTATTTAATTTGCATTTCTCTAATCAACAATTTTACAGATTTTTTCAGATGACTATAGATGATTAATTTCTTCATCTGAAAATTGTCTATTCATATCCTTTGACCATTTAGAAATGAAGAATCACTTGTATTCTTATAAATTGGACTCAGTTCTCTATATATTTTAAAAATGAAGCCTTTATTAAAAACACCAGCTGTAAAAAAAATTTACCCAGCTTTCTGCTTTCTCTCTAATCTTGGCTGCATTAGTTTTGTTTGTGCAAGATCATTTTTAAATTTAATGTAACCAAATTTTTATCCATTTTGCATTTCATAATTTTTCTATTTTTGTGTAGTCGTAAATTCCTCCTTTCTCCAAAGTTCTGATAGGTAAACCATCCCTTATTTTATGATATTTTATGTCTAAATCATGTACCCATTTTGACCTTTTTTTGGTATAAGTTGTGAGATGTTGGTCTATGGCTAGTTTTGGACATACTATTTTCCAATGTTCCTGGCAATTTTTGTCAAATAATGAGTTCTTATTCCAGATGAATTCTTTGGGTTTATCAAACAACAGATTACCAGTCACTAATGATTGTGCCTTCTCTACCTAACTCATTCTACTGATCCACCACTCTATTTCTTAGCTAATACCAGATGATTTGATAACTGCTGCTTTATAATAAGAGTTTTGGGTCTGGTAGACCTACGTCACCATTTTTTGCATTTTTTTTTCCCACTAATGGCCTTCATATTCTTGACTTTTTCTTTTTCCACATGAATTTTGTTACTATTTTTTCCAGCGCAATAAAATAATTTTTTGACAGTTTGATTGGTATGACATTGAATAAGAAGACTAATTTAAGTAAAATTGTCCTTTTTTCTATGTAAGCCTGAACATCCATAAGCAATTGAAGTTTTTCCAATTGGTTAGATCTGACTTTATTTCTGTGAAAAGTGTTTTGTAATTGTGTTCCTACAGTTCCTGGGTTTGTCTTGGCAGAAAGACTCCCAAATATTTTATACTGTCCATTTTAAATGGAATTTCTCTATCTCTTACTAGTAGGTTTTGTTGGTAACATATAGAAATGCTAATGATTTATGTGGTTATTTTATATCCTACAACTTTGCTAAAGTTGTTAATTATTTAAGTATTTTTTTAGTTGATTCTCTAGGATTCTCTAAATATACCATCATATCATTTGCAAAAAGTGATAGTTTTATTTCCTCATTGTCTACTATAATTCCTTCAATTTCTTTTTCTTTTCTTATTGCTAAAGCCAATATCTATAGTACAATATTGCATAAAAATGGTGACAATGGACATGTTTATTTCACCCGATCTCACTAGGAATGAGTCTACCTTCTCTCCACTACATATAACGCTTGCTGGTGGTTTTCAGATAGATGCTACTTAACATTTTAAGGAAAACTTCATTTATTTCTATGCTCTCTACTGTTTTTTTTTTTTTAAATAGGAATAGGTACTATATTTTGTCTGTAATCTGTTTTTCTGCATCTACTGAGATTATCATTTGATTTCTATTAGTTTTGTTATTGATACAGTCAATTATGTCAATAGTTTCCCTGATAGTGAACCAGTCCCTGCATTCCTAGTATAAATCTCATTTGATCATAGTATATTATTCTAGTGATAAGTTGTTGTAATCTTCTTTGTTAATCTTTTATTTAAAATTTTTTTCATCAATATTTATTAGGCATGTTGGTCTATAATTTACTTTCTATTTTGGCTCTTCCTGATTTAGGTATCAGCTTCATATTTGTGTCATAAAAGGAATTTGGCAGAACTCATTCTTCGCCTATTTTTCCAAAAATTTCAATTTCCATTGAAATTAATTGTTCTTTAAATGTTTGGGAGAATTTACTTGTAAATCCATCTGGCCCTAGAAATTTTTTCTTAGGGAGTTCTTGATGGCTGTTCAATTTCTTTTTCTAAAATGGGGTTAAGTATTCTATTTCCTCTTCTATTAATTTGAGCAATTCACATTTTTGGAAATATTTATTCATTTCAATTAGATTGTTAGATGTGTTGGCATATAGTTGGACAAAACAGCTCCTAATTTTTGCTTTAATTTCTTTATTAGTGATAAATTCACCTTTTCATTTTTGATGCTGGTAATTTGGATTTCTTCTTTTCTTTTTATAATCAAATTAACCAAGTTTATCTTTTTTTATATACATATAAAAGCAACTCAATTATATTAGTTCAATAGTTTTCTTACATACAATTTTTTCTTTGATTTTCAGAATTTCTAATTTGCTATTTAATTAAGGGCTTTTAATTTATTTTTTTTCTAGCTTTTTAAATTGCATACCCAATTCAATAATCTTCTCTTGCTCCATTTTATTGATGTAAGGATTTAGAGATATAAAATTTCCTCTCAGAACTACTTTGACTGCATCCTATAAGTTTTGCTAAGTTGTCTCACTATCATTCTCTTAGAAGAAATTATTCTCCCTTCTTAGCAAGTTTAGCACCTGGGTCACTTCTCTTCCTGTCATCTCCAACTGCTTCTCTTATGCCAGAGTATTCATTCATGTTGATAGTCTCTCGAACTTATTCCATAAATTTCTTCAAATCCCATGACTTGCTCCTAAAATTTCATTTCAACTACACTTAAGGATGATTATAATCTGGATCTCACCATAGGATAATTATACTCTGGATCTCACAATTACCCATTCCATTTCTTTCATCAAAAACTTTGATATTCCCATCTGACCATAATTTCCTATTGTGCCATCTCTCACTATACCTCTCCTTTCCTAAACCTATTTTGGATTCTAATGATAACTTCTAATTCTTCTACCCAGATCAATACTTCTCGTCATTATCCCTACATTACTCTTTCCTTTCCCTATCTTCTATGCAGTTCTAATCCTATAATTAACCAATTCAACTCAAACTGTCCTTTTCTTATTAAACTCTTGCACTCTTATTCTGTCATTACTCATTTCTTTCCAATCCTAGTCGCACTATCAATCCCTTTCTCTCCCAAGCAAAGACTGAACAGAACTAGAGCAAGTCACACAACTGTACCAACTGGGTCATTACAAAAATATGCTATCTAATATAAATAGGATATCACAGCAGCAAGATCAATTTTTTTACTTCCCTCCAAAGGATTCCCAGCTCACGTTTTAGGGAGGATATCTCTAACCTCTTCCAAACGTTTATCTTCTAAAGCCTTCTCCATGCATGTGCAATAATGCGCATGCACACAAATACATACAATCTAAGTTTTCATCTCTTATTTTACAAAAAAAAAAAAACTGATCCTTGCCCTCACGCACCCTTGCTATCATATCCCAATGCTCTCCTTTCTCTCAATCCCTGATAATGAGATGGTGGTTCTCCCTTCTAAAATTAATGGTTCATCATGTACACTTGATCATTTCTCTCCAATCTGTTCTGGCAGACTGCTACCTCAACCCTCCCCTTCTCTAACTTTCACTTTCTCCCTTATACACTGGCTCCTC
Organism: Myrmecobius fasciatus; assembly: GCA_023553655.1. Lineage (NCBI taxonomy): Eukaryota > Metazoa > Chordata > Mammalia > Dasyuromorphia > Myrmecobiidae > Myrmecobius > Myrmecobius fasciatus. Next base: position 167,599 of record JAJPUD010003781.1, read on the forward strand.
TCTATTGCCTCCAAATATACCCAAATCACTGCCACCCTTAAAAAGTCTTCAATAGACTTTACCATTTCTTAAGCTATTGCCTTATAATACCCTCCCTTTCTTAGTCAAAGTCCTAAAAAAACTGTCCACACTTAATATCTCTACTTTTCATCTTACTCTCTCCTTAACCCTTTACAATCTGGCTGGCAACCTCATTACTCAACTGAAATTATTCTTTCCAAAATTACCACTTACCTGCTAAATCTGATGGACTTTATGTATTTTCAATAATCATAGTTTCACTTGCCCAGATCTTAGTAATGATATATGTCACCACACATCTATTACTAGAGCAACATATATCAGCCTTATCCTGTTATTAGTGACAATCTGTGGACCAAATTTTTCATTAAAATTCTTATTTATCTACTGACTAATTTACCATGATTCAATTTCCTTCAGGTGTCTCTAAAGAAAGCATTCACTGCCCTGCCTCTAACAGGAAAACTTCTCTGGAACCCTAGGTATATGTATCCACTGACCTTATTCAGCTAACAGAAGAGTTTTCCCTGCCTTTTTGTTACTTAATTCCTGAAAGTCTCTGAAATATTTGGACAGACTGGCTGACATATACATTTGCTTTTTTATTTCCTCCCTTCCACTGTATTAATAACCAAACAGCACCTTTGGATGATACTTCCTTGGTCAATTTCAGTTTAACAAACATTTATTGATTTTTCTTGTGCAGTAGGACACAGGTCAAGATCAGCCAAAGGTCAAGAACACTGACCATGGTCCAATATGCAATGGCAAGGTAACTTGGCCTTTTTATATCAAGGTTTTTCCCTGGTCTCAGTTTGTCTCAGACCAGGCCCATTCAATGACTAAGGGTTAGGTAAGAATTGACAAAAAAAAAAAAAAAAAAAAAAAAAATGGGTCAAAAATATAAGTCTGGACTGGAAAGACCTTCAGAGTTTCTGGTCAAAATAAAAAACAATTGCTATTTACACTCATTTTAAAATCAATATCTAAACAAAGTACCACAGAGGCTAGATTGGGCCTATTACTTGACATTCAATCAAAGTCTGAGTGTATTTTAATAACCTCCAAAACAAAATAGCATCTACCTTTTCCTCTGGAAAGTAGTAGACTGCACACTGAAGTGACCAAAATGTCCCCAACCCTCAAGATTATCTGACTCACTAACGAGCAGAATCAGGAGATCATCATACACAGCAACAACAGTATTACATGATGATCAATTCTGATGGACATGGCTCTCTGCAACAAAGAATTGTCTCAAACCAGTTCCAATTGTTCACTGAAGAAAACCATATACACCCAGAGACAGGGAAATGAAATATGGACCACAACGTAACATTTTCATGATCTCTATTGACATTTGCTTGCATTGTGTTGCCTTTCTCTGATTCTTTTTTTTTTTTTTTCTTGTAGATAGGATTTTTCTTGCATAACTTCTCAAGCATTTCAACATTATTATCATGTAGTGGACTTCCTGCCATCTAGGGGAGGGGAGGGGACTGGGGGTAAAATTTGTAATGGAAAGCTTTGTAAAGATCAATGTTGGGGAACTACCCATACATATGTTATACAAATAAAAAGCTTTAATTAAAAAAAAAAATTATCTGACTCACTATTTCCCCTCAGTCATGGCTCTCCTCTACTTTTCCTTTGTTATTTTCCCTTTACATTAATTCCTTCTCATTCCTTTAGCTTAACAGTACATCTCTCATCTATTTTTGCTCTCTCTATTATACAAGTCATCCAAAACTAAATTAAATTATACTAACTATAGCCATTAAAGGGAAATAAAGAAGAGAATAAAGAGTTATTTTCTTTTTGTGTGTGTGAGATAGTGTCTAATAAATTTTATTAGTCAGCATATAAACGACCCATAGATTCCCATTTTTTGAAGAATTAGCATGAAGTAAAAAGCACTCAATCTTCCTCTAGTTTTCCAAAAGCACTTCAACAAATGAGTGCTTCTGAGCACTCCTTACAAATATTTATAATAATTATATTTTCATAAATATAAACATCAGAGAAGTGTACTAAAAACATGAAAGGTATGGAAAACTGGGGCTAGATCCTTTCAGAAACAGTTTATTTTTTGTTTTGTTTTTAATAAACTTGAAGTTTTATTTTTGTTTTGTTTTTAATTAATTTTATTTTAGCTTATTTTCTTCATTTCCCATTCTCAAATAAAAGTAGAGTAGAATGGGAATGTGTGTTATTACCTGAGAAAAATAATATGGCTGCCCTTTTCCAAATTAAATTCTTGAATCCAAGGCTGAAGGAATCTCTGATCAAGTTACTTTACTCTTTGCCAAAACAAAATCTTCAGTCTTTGTCAGTGTTCTTGACTTTCTTCAGGCTTCAGACTACTTTCGATTTTACTTCTATATCAGTAAGAATATAATACTCATCAGCTACACTCTTCTAGCTAGCTTATTTGTCATTTGTGGACCAAGAGTAATCAGTAATGTCATCATTTCAATGAGTGTTTTATATGTATCCTTCCTTTGTTCCAGCTCTTTTACCTCATCTTCAGTTTCCCTGTCTCACTTCAAAGGCAGCACACTCTGATGTGATTGATGGTTACAGAGCAACAGGGTAGAGCACTCAAGACAAAAACACAATGGCAGGATCTGTCTTAGTTTTCTGAACAAGAAATTCTAATCAGTCATGATATTCAATTCTTAGCCCTAATTATACTCTTTTTACATTACCATCCTACCCCAACTGCTGTGAGAATAAAAGTGTCAATTAATAAATATTACCAGATGACAGTGTGCAGGAAAGGAAAGCCATAAATGGGTCTGTTTAAAAGAGTTTTAGCAAACTTAAGCTATACAGTGGATTTTCCAGTAATACCACAGTATTAATCAAGATATCCAAATACAATTCTCACAATATGATTTTTAACAAGCAGGAGTCAAACAAAAAATTCAAATGTGATTCTTTTTTTTTAATGTTATTTTTATTGTTAACTGAAATCACACCCAAAAAAGGTATTTCCATATATCTAATAGAACAGAAAAAGAGATTTACCATGAAACTATAGATCTCTATTATATAAACTTTTCTTTCTAAATATATAATAAATTCAATCTGTAGCTTTCAAAGTCACTTACTTATTTGTACTTTCTTGCCTTCTTTCTTCTAAGCTTTTTTGAGAAAGATGATTCAACAACTCTTCTTTTTTTTGTTACTCTGTCCCTACCTCTCTCAGACTTTCCTACTCTTCGCATTAGAAAAAGAAAAATGAAGCCCTTGTCACAAATATGCCTTGGTTACATTTCTTAAGTTGTTTTCTCCCTCAACATCTCTAATCCATTTTCAAGTTAATAAGCACATACAGCCAACAAGTTTCCTTATCTAAGCTGTGAAAGTAAGCTGGCTTCTATTTTATCTCCTTCTAAGTACACTGAAAAGTGAAATTTGCTACCATAAATTTGTCCAAAATCATCTGGAAAGTATCAAGCATACCACAAAGTCATAGTGGTAGTGCTATCTTTGTTTTGGCTGTGTTTCTACAAAAATATAGACAAAATGTATTATTAAAATCAAAACAACTACTCCATCAGGTTCCACAGCAGGTGTTTAAGAAGTACCAGTCTTCCTACACATGTACCAGGAAGATATTTCCAAGGGAGAGTCTTGATGAAAAGTTTCCATCCTATGTACCCAGTCACCTATATGGTTAAGACCTAACTTAACTGACTGGTACAGAATGACAGGGAAACAGAACATTTATGAAAAGACTGGCTAAAAAGCAATAAAGACAAAATTATGACGGAGCAAAAAACTAAAGAACAAGATAAAAAGAAAATCTTGAAGAATTTTACCCATCTACTGTATTTCAATGGTCCTGTGAATCCCATAGCTTCTATTATCTTTGTGAGGGCACCAACCTTCTCTTCAATGGGTTTTGAGGAGTCCTTAGACTTTAGAAGCTGTTTGAGCAAAGAAAAGGGAAACATTGAGACATGAAAAAAAACTTTTTGTCCCTGCAAACCAAATTCTGCTGGATGCTTTTTGCTGTTGGGTTTTTTGTTTTGTTTTGTTTTTTTCCCTTTCCAAGCCTAAGATTTAAAATTTTTTTGACAGGTATCCAGTACCCAGTACATCCATCTGAAAAATACAGATATTTGATGAATGTCAAAACAGCATATATCCAACTCTATATCCTACATCTTCCATTACCCACCATCACCACGACTACCATACCCCACTTCCCAAAATAATAACAAACAAGGTTCCATGGAACAGGATTGGAAAGCTCTATAAAATAGAGTTCTGCAAAGAAAGAATCCTAACCTTAGCCTGCACTGAACAATTCTGGGAGCAAGAATGTTATGTTTATTTTTTGTTGTTGTTTGCTTGCACCTTTGTTTTCTTTCTCATTTTTTTTTTCCTTTTCTGATGTTTCTTGTGCAGCAGGTTAATTGTGGAAATATGTATAGAAGAATTTCATATATTTAATATATACTGGATTACTTTCCATCTAGGGGAAGAGGTGAGGGAAGGGAAGAAGAAAAAAAACTGGAACACAAGGTTTTGCAAGGGTGAACATTGAAAACTATGCATGTGTTTAAAAATAAAAAGCTTTATAAACTGGAGGGTAGGGGAAGAATGTTATGTTTACTAGCATAAAGAAAAAGAAAAATAATTTTCAAGGCAGTCGTAAAATTTATTCAAAGGAGAGGAAGGCAAGGAGGAAGGGAAAAAGCCAAGTGCCACATGTTATGCTACACATTTTAAAAGTATTATTTCATTTCATCTTCACAACCACCTTGGGAAGTAGGTATTATTATCCCCATTTTAAGTTCAGGAAACTAAGGCAGACAGAGATTACATGATTTGCCCAAGATCATACAGCTAGTAAGTATCTGAAACTAGTTTTGGACTCAAGTTTTCCTATCTCAAGACCCTGTTCTCTATCCACTGCCACCTAGCTACTTCTGTCACCATCATATAATTTATTAAAGGAACCTATACACCTACAGTAATAAAATTTCAAATAATGACAAAATTGTATTTGGAAAAATGGCAAACATTTTGATAAAAATCTGCAGTATCTACAAATGAATCTGGATTCTCTAAAAGATAAGAGGTATACTCAGTTAAGAGTAAAGAGCAGATTCCTTTATTTAACTTACTTTTCCATTAAAGAACTTTTCCAATAGAACATGACTATGTTAGTACTTTGATTTTAAAGTAGAGAACTATAACATATATATATGACTTCTTACCTGGATTGTTGTGTGATATGTCCTGTTTGGCCATGGGCCTATTCCAGTGACCTCTTCCGATCTACCATCCACTTGGGAAAGGCTCTTCTGGGGCCACTAGAAGAAAATGATCAAAGAAATTAACAACTCTAAGTCTTCACTCCTAATGTTAAATTAGCTTCTGCAAACACAGGGTCATTTCTACACTGATCAGAGCATGGTAGCTCCTCAGTATCTATTTGTTCACCACCAACAAATCAACAAAAGAAGATATATTAGCATATATCATGTGCCAGACAGTATTCCATATGCAGAAGATACGAAGTTAAAAATGATCTCAAGATACTTTCATTCTATTCAAGAAAAAAATATATATTCTTAGAAGCAAATAATATAAGGTAATCTGAAAGGTGGTAATAGTCACTAGCAGCCAGGGTATCACAAAAGGTCTAACATAGGAAATGACTCCTCAGCTGAGCTCAGAAGAAATCTAGGGTTTCTAAGAGATTTATTTAGGAAGGAAGTAACTTTTAGGCATGGGAGGCAGCTTGTGCAAAGACAAAGAGGAGGTGAAATGGCATGTGTCAGAAACAGCAAAGAACACAGTTTAAACATGTTCAGTTTATGATGTCTATGAGATATCCACTTGGAAGTATCTGATTCTCAACTAATGATACAGGACTAAAAGTGAAGATTGGGTTAAATTTATATTTCTGAGTCATACACACCGAGCTAATTGCCAACAGCAGCAGGATCAAGCCCAGGGTTCTGGAATTTAACGTAGGTAATAATCAGGAAATGGGCATTTTGAAAAGTACTGATCTTAATATTGGGGGAAAAAAATTCACGTCAGAATTTCCTCCTTAGGGATATGAATGGTTCATAGTCCAAGAGGAATAAGACATTTAGAATGAAAATACTGGTCCCTTCTTTAATTGTAATGGGAAGGGGGAAAGGGGGGGCAAGGAATTTTCATTTGTAGAGATCTTCTATTACTATTCTTCTAAACATAGTTATTAAAAGATTAGTCAAGATTCTTCTGGTCTGTCCCAAGGACATCTATGCTTTGATTCATGAGTATCAAGCAGGCTTTGTAAAGGGCAAACTAAACACAGAACACCTCACATTACATCACATACATCAATTTAATGGTGCCCAGCTAAGGCACAAAGCACTCAAACAGGTTCAAAGACCACAACTAACAGTGGTTCTACCTAGCTAAGGTTTTGGCTATGTTCTCTTCCATTAGGTTAAATGGTCTCTCTCCTCAAACATCCCTAGTAGTAGCCAATAGATTCCTGCTGTGGCTGTACCTCCCTATCCCATCCTATCATTATTCATGAACTGACATTTCTATAATACTATGTTAAGTATAGCAGATGGTAAGTATAAAATGGACAACACAGTTCTTACCTATATATATGTAAATTTATTTTATTTTTCCTGCTAACCTTCCACTACCACCCAATGTTTCTATCTCAACCCTTAAAGGAAAGCATTCATCTTTAAATGTCTTTGATACACCCAAAGTTAAAATCACTGAGCATATTCACAGAAATGTCATACAACAAATACAGAAGACAACTTTAAAGAGAGAGGCAAAATAAAACAGGAAAAGGTGTCTTCCTCCTAGGAAAAGAAGACTGTCAACCAGCTGAGAAAGTTTTTCTTCATATTTTCACCCAAAATACAAATATAAGAATAAATCTATTGCTAAATCTTATTTAAAAAAAAAAAAAAAAGAGGGGCAGCTAGGTGGCGCAGTGCTTCAGAGCAACAGCCCTGAAGTCAGTAGGACCTGAGTTCAAATTTGATCTCAGACATTTAACATTCCCTAGCTGTGTGACCCTGGGCAAGTCACTTAATCTCAATTGCCTCAGCAAAAAGCAAAAAAAAAAAAAGAGAGAGAGAGAGAGAGAGAGAGAGAGAGAAAGAAAGAGAGAGAGAGAGATTATCAATCAACAAGTATTTGTTGAGTGTGTTCTATGCTAGGACCTCTGAGCAATACTAAGAAAGTATGAGACAGTTTATATCCTCAAAAAGCTATTTAAATGGAGATGAAACTCAAATAAATGAAATACAATATAGAATTCTTTGAATTCAGGGCCCACATCATTTTTCAGATTTGTATCCTTATATAATATAGCTAGTACCTTATAGTTAGTACTTAATAAATTGTTACTGAATTTATAACATGTCCATGAATCACTGAATGGCTACAATGCTGGTTTGAATCAAATAAGCAATCTAATTGGGATATAAACTGACAGTTTTTAGAAGAAAAAATGAAGACTACTTATAGCCATATGAAAAAAATGCTCTAAATCACTTACTGATTATTGAAAGACAAAACAACTTTGATATACTTCACATTTATCAAAAATGATAGACATTCAAATAGTTAAGTAAAAATAAGTATGCTGATGAATTGATGATATAGAAACCAAGAAAGAAAATTATTCATTTTCACAGGTGGAGAAACTGATTCAGAGGTCTAGTGAATTGCTTATGGTCACACTGCTAGTAAGAGCTAACTACGCCACTAAGCTGTCTACTTGATCATAATATACTAGAACATTGGATTGAATTGAATAAAATAATAAATTTAATAAGGATAAATATAAATGAGCACTTGGGCATTAAAAATTTACTTCATGGGGCAGCTAGGTGATGCAGTGGCCTCGGCCAAAAAGAAAAAAAAATTACTTTATAAATATAAAATTGGGGAAATATGGTCAGTTGTTTGCCCATAATAGACCTTAAGCCAACACTATAAAGCAGCCAAAAAAACTAACGCAAGATTGAACCATATTAAGAGATTCAATTATTACCAAGTTTTGTCAGTTTTACCTCCACATTTCTCACATATAATTACCTTATTTCCCTTCCCACAATTACCATCCCCACCTAGCTCAGGCCTTTGTAACCTTTCATCTGTCAATAGCCTCCAAATTGGTCTTCCTGATTCAAAACCTCTCCCCTTTCAAATTCAAGGGTTCCCTATTACTTACAGGATCAAGTATCAACTTTATGTTTAGCATTTAAAACTATAACTTGTTCCCTAAATACCTTTCTCCATTTATGCTATATCACTCCCCTTGACTGCCAATTTCAATTAACAAAGAGAGGAAAGGTCCCAAATTTTATAGTTCCACTACACTAAGAGCAAAAAAGGTGGGAGCTAGAGGTCAGAAAACTAAGTACCAGTGAGAGTTTCAAACTGATTTCTAATTGGAACTTTGGAAAGACAATCCCTTCATCATCTTCAACATGACTCACTTTCAGGTTTGCAAAGTACTTTCCTCACCTGTACCCAGTGAGGTAAGTAATGCAAGGATTACCAGTATTTTACAGATGAATGAAGTAAGGCACATGACTAAGAGGCCTGCCTAAGCTGCACCACCATTAAATGTAGCTATGCAAGTGAAATCTCTGCAATTAAGAACGGGGGCAGCATGAAACAAGGGAAAGTACATTGGCTCCGGAGTCCAGAGGCCTGGGTTTCAAATCCCACCTGACACTTATTACCTGTGCAAAGCTGGGCAAGTCAACTAAACTCCTTAGGCTTCAGCTTTCTTAATCATAAAAAAAGGAAAGGAAAAGAAAGGGGAGAGAAGGAAAGAAAAATAGTGCAAAAAAGAGGAGACTAGACTAATTAGGCCTCTGTTATTACTGAATCTATAATTTTAGGATCCTATGGCTGCCTATTACAGATATGTCATGACTTCATTATAAATAAGATACCCAGGGCTCATGGAAGAAAAGACTGTTTTACTCCCCACAGAAGGGAGCCTGCCATCTCTCAATGCTGCACTATACTAAGTTTTGTTTTAGCAGGTTCTCATGTAGAATGAAACACTTTTAGATTTTCTTGTCCTTTTAAAATCTTAGCTTCTAAACAGCTGCAGCAGTGTGATGAAGCAAAAAAGGAGATTCTCAATTGAATATGTGGAAGGAATTCCTAATAATAAAAGTCATCAGACTGTATGTAGCACAGTATCCCGAGCTGGGTGATGGAAGGTCCCTGGCTAGAGTATTTATTAACAGCACCACCCACCCTATAGGAAAGAGTCCTGGTCTGGCCAGCATCAGAGAAGTCTGCAAAAGGGCCTCATGAGGTATTGCCATCATAGACTTTGGTTGGCTAATCTATAAATACATGACATTTGGACACAAACAGTGAGGTTTTCATACTAAGATTCAAACAGTAAATCTTACCTGAAAAATGCCAGAGGATGTCTGCAGCCACTGTCTTTGAGAAAGAAGTAAAGGTGTCAATTGGCTGCATGCTGTTACACACTGAGTTATACCACGTTGGACTTTCTAGAAGAAAAGAGAGTCTTCCAAGATTCAATATAACATAACAGCAAAAAACCAAACAAACCAAGCTTGAAAATTCCATCAGACTAAGGCAAATAAATATCTGTTAGCAAAGGAATCATTTAAAATTGGGACCAAGAAACTCACTTCCCAATGTTCATCTCTCTCATGACAAGGTGCCTATCTTTGGAATAATTAGCAGAAACTAAAGAAAGTTCATTAATAAAGGAAAGGGCAAAAAGGGAAATAAGACCTAAAAAAATTAATAATAACTCATATTTAAATAGAATTTCAGGTATGAAGCACTTGAGAGACAAACATTTTTTCACATGATCTTCACAACAACCCTGGGATAGTTACCATATGTATTATAATAAATAAGACATAGAAAATGGACATTTCAATACTTTCTATATGTTCATTTATCTCAACTAATTATCAGAAGTACTTCAAAATTTATTTAATGTAAATTGCTACCAGCTACAAATGGAACAGAACTAGCGATAACTTACATTTATTAAGGATCTATTAAAAACAAGAAAAAAAATTACATTACAACAGTAAGTGGATGTGTGACCCTTTGGAAAATGGAAAGCCATGCTTTTCAAGGAAGTATTTCAATAGGAACCAAACTTCCAAGTCAAAAGTAATTAGAACTAAAAATAATCCATGCTTGTCAAATCACACCAGCTATTAACTAAATGTGAGCATCTATAGAGTTTTGCATTGACTGAACCACAAAATATTTCTTTTGAACATTATAGGTAAAACATAAGCAAAATGGAAAAATAGAGAGAAGGATACAAAGTTAAGTGAAAAGAACCAGATCATTGTGCACAGTAACAGCATTTTAATAACAATGATCTACTAAGAAAAACTTGACTATTTTGATCAAAATGATCCAAGATAATTCCAAAGAACTCATAATGAAAAATACTATCCAATTCCAGAGAGAAAAGTATGTGTAAACAAGTATAATTTTCTCATTCTCTTTTTAAAAATAAGGCTAAAAATATTTTAACATAATTAACACGTAATGGATATCCTGCCATCTAGGGGAAGGGTGGGGAGTTGGGGGGAAAAAATCTGTAACAGAAAGCTATGTAAGGGTTAATGTTGAAAAATTACCCATACATATGTTTTGCAAATAAAATAAAATTTAAAAAATAAATAAAATAAAATAAAATTTAAAAAATAAAAATA